>JAANSK020250419.1:0-13314 GCA_011763485.2 Isoetes engelmannii
ACACTGTGGAAAATGGGGTTAGCCCTTCTGTGGAAAATGGGGTTAGCCCTCCTGTGGAAAATGGGGTTAGCACTTTTAGTAGAGTTCAAAATCAAAGAATAACCTTAAAATAGCGGAATCGTGGTTGTGTACTCTATTGTCGGTTATTATACTGGAGTTCTCTTTTGCATAGACATCACATTTCTTCCTTTGAATCGATTAAATCTTTGGGCAAGGGTTTTTTCCTCGTGATGTTCAAGGCAGTCGAGGATGTCGATAAGTTGGTGGCTAAGGCTGTTGACACGATGGGTGACTATTTTCCAAGGTTCTCTATTGATATGCCTCTCAGAGCAAAGATTCCTTGCTGGTTCCAGATTCTTGACCTGCCTCCCGACCTCCTTGCACCTTCTTTCCTTAAGTCGATTGCGACGGCTCTTGGTGTCCATATTGCGCACTCTCTGACCGGCGGTGGGAAGATATGTGTGGCACAATGGACAAAGAAATCCCAGAACAAGTTGTCATTCAAAGTGGCTTATTCTTTTCCTGCTTCAAGCTGCGCCTGCTGAATGCTGCTGACCTTTCATGTTGGTTTCCCTCTTTCAAGCTTCTAGTCTTTGCTTTGAGCTCGTCTCTCCCTCTGATTCCTCTGGGAGTCCTGCTGTACCCCTTCCACTGTCTCCGATGTCCGCTCGTCCCTCCTTTCAGTCAGTTGCGCAGCAGCCCTCACCACTCCCGGTTCATCAAGTGGCTTTGACACCAGTTGCCCAGTCTCCTCCGCCACCAGCAGTGCCTGCAGCTATCTCTCCTCCTTCATCCTCGCCTGTTCAGCAGGATTGGACAGAGGTTAGGTTGAGACGTCAGAAGCACACCCAGTGTATTTCTTGGGCTGATCAGGTTGACAATGGTCATCTGACCTCTGATGTCGGGGATGATGGAGACTGTTTAGGTTCTGCTTCAGACAATTCTCTTGAGGACATGATGCAGCCAGCTGACCAGCTCGCGATGGTTTGTCTTTGATGGCTCGTCTGCATCTGTACATAAAGCTGTGAAGAGAAGAAAGAAAAGAGGTGCACTTGACCCGCTGTCTTTGAAATGAATGTCCTAAGTTGGAATGTAAGGGGGCCTTAAGTCCTCCCCCACAAAGAGGGCTAGAGCCACACATGTAGTTAGGAGTTTGGTGCCGCAGATTCTTTGTCTGCAAGAGCATAAGTGTCATAGAGGTTCTGTAAAAGGTTTATTGAACCTCATGGACCGTCAGCATGTTGTTCTAGCAAGCATTTTTTGCAGGGCCCATGGGGGTACTTTTATTTCATGGTCATTGAGTACTAAGGTTGTCTTCACGGCTAAGGATAGGATAGATGGGGCAGGTGGTCAGTGATCAAGTGGAAGCAGGATGCACATGAATGAAGCATTGTCAATGTTTATGCCTCGAACGTTCCCAGGCAACGAGCCTCCATGTGGGCCTCGTTGCGGAACAAGTTGAAGAAATGGGGGGATAATGTTGCATGGCTGCTCCTTGGGGACTTCAATATGGTCGAGGACGCAGTGGATAGGCTCAGTGGAGGCGAGATAGTTTCGGGGTTTGAAAAGGAACAATGGGAGAAGCTTCTGTTTGAGCATGGGTTCCTAGAAATCTCAGGAGAGGCAGGCTTCACTTGGTCCAATGGTGCCTAGGGAGAGGTGAGCGCTGCAGCTCGTCATGATAGGTGCTATGCTAGCATGCACGCTCGTCACTTGCTTCCTGGCCTTTTCCGCAAGAATTTTGTGCTCCAACGGTGTCTGATCATCATCCCTAGATCATTAAGAATAGCGACCTTCCCACTTTTGCTCGTGGCAAGACAATGTTCAAGCTTAATTCTCAGTAGTTGCAAGATGAGGACTTCTTAGAAAGCTGCAAGCAGGTCTGGGAGTCCACTTCATCTTCTGTGGGTCCCATGAGAACTTTAGTGTCTGCTCTTGCTAATGTGAAAGTCTTTGCAAAAGGAAGTGAGGGCGGCTAAGTTGAAAGCAGGGCTCTCGTTGCTAAAGGATGGTGATATATGTTCAAAGGCATTTTTTCGGGCAGCCCGTCTGAAACGCCAGAGTACTGCTTTATCTTCTTTCCTTTGTGACAATGGTAATGTCATATCTGCACCGGAGCAGGTAGAGCAGTTCCTCCATCTCACTTCATCTCTTTCTTTGCGAAGAAAAATCTCCCTTTTGACGATGAAGCATAGGACATAGTGTTGTCGAAAGTTTCTCCCATTATATCTCTGTAGTAGAGGCAGCACCTTGAAGCTCCTCTCACGTTTCAGGATCTCGAAAAAGTTGTCTCCCTCATGGCATCTGACAAATGCACGGGAAGGGATGGTATTCCTGTGGAATTTTTCAAGGTCTCCTGGGAGTGGTCTTCTCCGTTGCTTTGACAGGCATATCAGGACCTGCTACAGTCGCACCAATTGGATAAGATTTTAAGCACCAGCCTGATTGCTTTGATTCCGAAAGTCAAGGAGCCCAGGTCAATCTCAGACTGGCGGCCTATCACTTTGCTCTCAGTAGTCTACAAGATTATAGCAAGGCATATGCAGAAAGATTGAAGTTGATTTTGTGAGAAACTATCAGTCAGGAACAATCAGGTTTCTTACCTGAGAGACATATTCTTGACAATGTTGCGACGGCATATGAGGGCATGTACTGGGCTAGATGCACAGGTCAGCAAGTGGTGTATCTGAAACTTGACTTTGCTAAAGCATAATGACAGTGTCTCTTGGAGCTTCCTCTTGCGTATTATGCACAAATTGGCCCCTTGTTATGCGAAACGGTGTGGAAGCTTTTGAGGTCAGCTATAAGGCGGCAGTGCTACACCGGGGGGAACCTTCTGACATTTTCCCTATCGGGAGGGGTATTAGGCAAGGGTGCCCTCTGGCATCGTTCTTGTTCACTATTGTGGCAGAGGGCCTCTCGCAGCTTCTCCGTTGTGCTCTAGATGACTCTGTTGTGCAGGGGTTGTGTATGGCTGATGGCTCGTAAATTGTGTGTAATCAGTTTGCAGATGATACCTTCTTTCTTTTGGAGGTTTCGGAAGCCAATCTTGGCAGGAGTAAGCAGCTTCTAGATCTTTTTTGGTTGGCTTCGGGTTGTTTGCTGAACTGGCAGAAGTGTAGCGCCATGTGGGCTTTGGACACCCCCCCTCCGACATGTATCCAGGCCTATCCCTGGACACTTGTTCCGCCTCATGCATTCAATAAACTTTTGGGTGTGCCATTTCGTGTAGAGGTTGATAATGCACAAGCCTGGGACCATACTATTATAGGTCTTCAGAGGCATCTCCTCTGGTAGAGAGGTGCTTCAGTTTCAATGGCTGGCCATATACAGGTGGCTAAGTCTGTCCTCAACAACACTCATGTTTATGTCGCTTCTGCGTTGCTAGCCCCAGGTTTTGTACTTTGTGGCGACCTCACCCACATTTGGTCCACTGTACAGGCCTCTTTTCGGAGTCACCTCACAAGTCAACAGCTTCTGCTGGGTATTCTTCCGGCCAGATGGCCTCGTTTCAAGAAGTGGGCGTTCAATATTTGCAGGGCTCTAGTCTGTTGGACAGTTTGGAAACGCAGGTGTCATGTCGTCTAGATGTGCATACTCCTGTTGCTAGTCTCTATGAAGAGATTAAATCTCGTCTTTATCACCAGTTTCTCGTCTCTAAGTTGCATTCAGACGTCAGGGATGATGTTTGGGGCTACCTCCACCTACCTTGACGTCCCATTGTACTAGTTTGTCAGTTAATATAAATTGTCTCGCGTTCTTCCAAAAAAAAAATAAAAATTCTAATCGAACATTCACAAGAACTCATGACAACGCTTTGATTTCCAGGAGAAGTAATAAAATGTAGCTTAGCTGGGCACACGTACTCATGTCCATTCAACAAAAAATTATGTATAAGCAAACCATGCCTATTCTTGCAAGCATCAACCTATGGCGTTGTCAGAAGTTGCAGATATATTGACGTTAAATGCCAAGTAAAAGCACAAGCCAGGACATTAGCCCAGCAACGCCGGGCACACGTTTACTAGTAAGATTTGTATTGAAGATAGAAAACTGGTTGAACAGGCCCCAACCCTAACCTACATGTATAGTGATATGATCATACTAATGGACATGACTATTCACATAGGACATGACTCTATATGATGCCATGTCACCATGTGCTACATCAGTGTGGCCATAAAGGCTGAGTTGGCAGGGTTGTCTTCTAACAGCACCCTGCATCAATAATGATAACAAAAAACGAAGGAAAAAACAAAAACAAGGACTCTCTCTTTACACTAGAGAGTACGATAAGGAAACTTATAGGAGAGGAAAAAAAAAAAGAACCTACATGGTGCTACAATTAACAAAGAACTCAAAGAATGCAGATCCAGCATCAATTAGGAGCATAAAAACAAGGACTCTCTCCTTATACTAGAGAGTCCATAAGGAAAGTTATATGAGCACAAAAAAAGAAAAACTACATGGTGATACAATTATCAAAGACGTCAAAGAGTCCAGATCCAGCATCAGCTGATGCATCAGCATCAACACCAGCACCAGCACCAGCACCAGCACCAGCATTGTCCACATTGTCGCTAGTGAGATCAGAGCGAAATACAGTCCAGGCCGCCGTAATGGCTATTCCTGTAGCGGCTTTTGCAGCAGTCCTTGCAGCGGCCCTTTTAACGCCAGCTACAGCCAAATCCAGCTTCTTCCCCACCTTACTAGATTTCCAGTTCCCCTCATTAGTAGATTTGCAAACCGGGCAGTCGCTGCCGCTTTTAGGAAGAATCTGGTTGCAGCCTAGACAGATTATCCCTGGAGATTGGAGCAGATAATACAGTGTCACGCACTCTCTGAACTCCAATGTCCCATTCCCATTTCTGTCCAGAATGCCAAAGTATTTCATTGCCAGAGCTCTGTGCTCCCCATTTGCATACGCCTGCACCTCCTCTTTCGTGATACAGTTACTGCCATTCTTGTCTAGATCTGTGAACAATTTTCTCCCTTTTTGTTGGTCTGATTCAGGAAGAGCAAAGTAAAAATCCATTGCCTCGTTATGAAGGCTATCGATGTCCGGATCTGCCATTTGGAACTGTGATGATCAGGTCAATAGCTTCCCCTCTATTTATCGGCTGTGGTTTGGACCATTTTTTGGATGTCAACTTTCGACAGTGGAATATAATTTGATTACCCAAGCAAGGGACTTTGAGGGAATATAGTATTAGAAGTCTTGGGGTCAAATATAGTATTAGAAGTATCCGATAGGCCTTATCCGAGGGGAGTGCATGCGATTAGCCGGACACATTCTCCTTAGCTAGCTGTCTAGAAATTATGCTCCCCACGAGCTAGCATTTCGTAAAAGTCAATGTCTAGGTTTCCACGTTTGGCATACATGTCAACAAGAGCTACAGTATCAAACTCAAACCCACATTTCTTGGCCACGTTTGGGAGGCCATTTGGGTGTTCATGATTCTTCAAACAAATCAAACCCACTTTTTTTAATAATCTTCTCCGTCATGCATCAACCACCCATGCTCTATAGCTCCAACTAATGCTACCACATGCTTTTAAACCACCCAAAAATGTCACTCTATCTGGTCTTATGCTAATGTGCTGCATATCTTTGTATAATTCCAAAGCGGAATACCACAATCATTCCATACATACCCAACAATCATGGAACTCCAAGATTCCAAACTTTGATTTGACAGTCTATCATATAGCTTTGGGCTGCCTCTAATATTCCACATTTTACATACATGTTGACAAATGCGCTCTGAACAAGCTCGTCAAATTCTAGTCCACTTTGAATAATTTAATTGTGTGCTGCCCTACCTTCTTCTAAAGCTCCTAGGCTGCTACATGCTTTCAGAATGCTTTATATCTCCCGCTGACATTTGCAGATAAAGGTGTAGATCAGTATAGCATTGCCCATGATGACTATATCTTGTAACCATTGCACCCCAAAAAACTAGATTTCTACTTTGTGATCTATTAAACGGTTCTTGTGTCTCATATATGCTTCCACATTTAGCATACATGGCAACAAGAGTGCTCTTAAGAATAATATATGCTCCAAGATGTCTATGAATAATCTAGTTATGCATTACCCTCTACTAGGCTTGTTGTTATTGCACAAGCTTTAAGGATATCTAAAAATATGTGTTTTGCGGCTTTCACACTCAATAATCTCATTGTGCAATATAATTGAAGAATTTTCTCACCTTGTCCAAACTTTGCTGCAATAACTGCACTCCAAGTATGTATGGTTGGTCTAACATAAATTTGCTGAATGCTTCATTGGCCTCCATTAAATTTCCACAACAGGCAAAAAGACGTATGAGGTGGTCCCACAAAATGGTAACAGAACTTAAACTATGATGGTATACAAAGTATTGCACGCTTTGCACCACACATGTCCTTTGTTTTTGTGCATAACTGCAAAAGATCGAACACAATATTTCTAGATATTGGGATATTTTTCTTCTCCGTAACTTCGGTCGCCTGCATTAATTTGTGAAGCCCCCACTTATCACAAAAATGCTTACTAGATTCTGGAGATTCTTGCCTTTCTGCTAATTGGTGTGATCAGAATGACAATGTTAAGAGATCTGTATGTTTTGGAATCTTCGGCTTCCAAAATGGACATTTGCATAATGTGATAGCCGGAGCTCCCTCACTCTCCACGCCAAAAGGCATGTGTGATTGAAAGCACCATCCATGACAGATACATCATCGATACAAAATTCAATTGCGATTACTCTTATAATTTCATGTTGTATTGGTTTTCGTATATCTCGGTAAGATTTTGGCAATGGTTATCGGGCTGTATTGTATACAATTTCGTATCTTTCCGAGACTTTGAGCTGCTTGATAGCCGAATAGCTATTTTTGTGGTGTGCATGCCTTCTTTGTCGCATGTTAGAGAAAAAGCAGCCGACAATCCAGTGTGTGGATAAGAACCGGCAGTGTTTCTATTTGCAGAACGTCTCAGAGTGGTGTGGAGCGGGGACGGCCAGGCATGGGCTGAGGCGCTTGAAACCAGGCTCTGGCATTTCGTCGAGGCCGGCTGCCTGCTTGAATGCAGGCATGATGCGCATCTTTCTTCTCTTGCTTCCATTGTTTTTCTCGTGTGTATTTGTCTGTAAATAATGAAAAAGGGATGCAATGATTTCCTGAGTTATATCTCTGATTAATGTTTCTGCCCAGAAGTTGCCCGCCTTGCTGAAGCGCAGCACACAAAGTTGGCAACGACTACTGGAAGTTGCAATTTTCAAATTTCTTCTCTGAGTTAGTTCTACAATTTCATTTGCAGGGCTGGCGATTGGGGTTCTGTTGAGGCCGTGAAGGCCTGGAGGTTCGAATCCTCCACCCTTGCTGGCTTACGTGAGGATTTCAGGAGCCTGCTTCAGTGCAGGCCCCATGCTCTGCCTGCTGCAATACAGGCCAGGAGCAGATGCAACAGATGGAAGTCGTGGCCTGCCGGAATGGGTGAAGAATAGGTGGCAGACGACTATAGAAATCCATATGTTGCTGGATTTGACTGTTAAAATTGCAGTCCAATGGTTTCTCCTATGAAGTAGGAGGACCTTGGGAACTCGTCAATTAGTTTTCGCTCAAAAAAGAAAGAACCATAGATCTGGGATCAAACTGGGGATATCCGGCAAAGCAACGGTCCTCATTAAAACACAAAAGAGCCGCCATAAAGATCGACATAAGAAAGAAGACAAATACAATAGGGTAAAAGAGCTTAGTCCAAAAGAGCTTACTAAGAATGGGAAGAAATTTGGAGAACATAACTTTGGAACTAGTGGCATGCATGGCTTCCAACAAACGGACACTTCTGAGTGGTTTCCAGGGCTTTAACATGGGAAGCTCCCAGGGGATTTGCTTGTAACAAAGAGGATATGCCATCTTTGTTCAAGGGTGGGCAAAAACACCTTTGGTATACTGACTTATGAAAGCTAATTTAACCCCTAACTAAAGTATATAGTTTACTCCAAAAATAGTGATAAAAAAAACCACCTAATGGTCAGTATGCCTACTTAAAAAGGTCAAAAGAAACCCCTATAGTAACGCACATGTTTTGTACGTCCAACAACTATGAATCCACCGGGGGAAGCCCTCCACATTTGTTCGTAGCCCTCCAGACAGAAATCTTCACTATCTAATTGGAATATGCGGCATATCTCATTTTCATCCCCTCTATCCCTAGGTTCGCCCTACATGCAACCCAAAAATTATGGGCCATGTGGACATAGCCAAAATGGCTCGGGTGTGCGTATATGGCCCTCAATTTTTGTACATAATGCCCTTGTGTCAAGGCATTTTTTGCACCTTAACATTCCTGGATTTACGATGTGGTCCGAGGTAGGTAATTTGCCCCACAACTGTGTTATTTGTCTATTGTATTGAATCACCATCAAATAATGAAGGACCGCTTTTTTTTCCTTCTTTTGAGAGTAAAAATATGTATTAATATATAAAATTACATTGGATTTCCCCAAATGAGATTGATAGAAAGAATTATCGCAAAGTGGGTATTGCTCAAAAGTATCAAGGCTTGTACTATGAGCTGCCACTCCAGTCTTCCCTAGCCCTGGATTACTATAGGACTAACCATCTTCTTCTTGTACTATGAGCTGCCACTCCAGTCTTCCCTAGCCCTGGATTACTATAGGACTAACCATCTTCTTCCAGGCTTAGATACTATATGGAATTATAGTAGCCAATTCCAAGCAGCAAGAACTGAGGAGAGGTCTCCACTGAGAATAGAAATCCGCCAACATCTGCCAACACGTGACTGATGTTGGACAAGTCATTTTCCTTTAGTGTAAGCTGTTCAAATCCATCTCCTAATGACACTTGAATAATGAGTAAAAACCCCTCACACTGCCAACTCTGTCCAAATTCTTATTGTAATTGCGGCCAAATTTTTGATGATGAGCCAAGGCCATGAAGGCTACCTCCATATTGAAGGTGTTTTTGATCCTTGTTATTGACGGAGAGAGCCCTCCAAGAGCTGCACCACATCGGTGTTTCCATATACGCCACAAGGATATATTAGTCAAAGTGAGTTGGATAATGTCTGCACCTATACTGGCTAGAATGGCCGGCCATGACAGCCGACACACCTGTAACCCAATAACTGGACAAACCCATCTCCAAAAATCTCCTATAATTGGACAGAAAAAAAGTTGATCCATTGTCTATGATGCTACACATCCTAAAGGGCAAAGGTCATGTTGAACAACTCCTTTCTTAAACAACCATGTCATAGTGTATACCCCTTCTTGTAGACTGAGCCAACGAAAGAACTGTATCTTCTTAGAACACAAAGAGGACCAATATTTACTCAGTAAACCCTTGGTTTCTGCTTGGTCTAATCCCAGTCTAGCTGCAGCTTTTAAAGATGACTGTGGCATTAGCATTCCATATAACTACCTGACTTTATACTCTCCTTCATCCCCACACAACCATCTATATTCTTTCCCTACAATTCCAGAGAGGGTATTCACATTTCTCATAATCTTCTTGAAGATCCTCCTATCACCTTCCCCAACATCTGAAAGTAGTGCCTTAAATCTCGCCCATCAGATCCATCTATCATTTTCCCATAATAACCCAACCTTGCAAACACCAGCAGCGTGCCATTTAGTAAATGCTCGAGGGTGTACAAGTGCAAGTGGGAGTGTACACCCCTCCCAGATCCTAGTATTCCACAAATTACTCAGCCCTCCCGCCTCCCATTGGGCCTCTGCAAGATTGAAGAGACTTTGTACATCCTGCCAAGATTCTAGAATTTTCCTCATTACTGGGGAAGTACCTGGACCCATTGAAAATTTATAGAAATAAGAACCAACCCCATCTCTAGGGGTCGAAGGCTTATTCTTTATCTTTCCTTGTTTGAGCCAGTAACTCACAAAAAGAATGGCCGGGGATGCATCATTTTGGATAGCCCTCCAGACAAAGTTAGCTGCTAGAACCTTTCCATGGACCAACGGGTCTTTACACCCCAATCCCCCATCCTTCCTATCTCGACACATTTCATACCATGCTACCCCAGCCATATTTCCCCCCCAAATAAACTTACGTATAATTACCAGTATCTGATCGTATACATGCTTTTGTGCTACAACCGCCGAAGTGTAGTAAATATGGATAGCATTAAGGATTGCATTTGCCACTGTCACTCGCCCCATAGTTGATAAGAATTTGCAAGACCAGTTTTCCGGATCCTTTCTATAATTGGCGACCAAAGGCCTTTCAAATTTTCTGCAAGGTTGAGTGGCATACCTAGAAGCTTAATGGTCTCTGGGGGGTCTCTTTAGCTACCACTATATGATAATTCCATGCCTTAACCCTTATATCAATGGTTTCCTCAAATGGCTATATGACATCACATTTCGCATGATTTAACCCAATCCTCAATATAAAATAGAAGGAATCTAAAACAACTTGAAATGCAGGAAAGCTCCCATCATCATAGCTTGAGAAAAGAAAGGTGTCATCTGCATATTGCATGATAGTCAAACTTTTATTGAAACCTGAAAGAAGTAACCCATTCAACACTCTCCTGGTTGTCAAGCTTTTCACCATACAAGTTAAGAGATTTTCCATGATTAGAAAAAGGTAAAGACCAAGGGGACACCCTTGCCTGATCCTCTTTCTGAGCTCAAAGAGACCAGATGGCTGACCATTAACCGGAATAGAGGAAGATGCCATCTTGTTCAAACCCATGACTAGATCTATAAGGCTTGTCTCAAAGCCCATATTATGAGCCATCACCTCCCTTAGCCCACACCACCGGGGAGAGTTGTAGGCTCTATGAAAATCAAGCTTCAGCATTACACACTTTTGATGAGATGACTTGCACCAATGAAGTCCCTCTCTAGCTGCAAGGTAGTTATCCAATTCCTACCTGGAAGGAAAGCTGATTGTTCACATCCAATCAAACGGGTTAAGATCGTCTTCATACAAGTAGCAATGACCTTCATAGTAACTTTGTACAAGAGATTTGTCAGTGCTATTGATCTCCATTCATTGAGGACCTGAGGCTTACTAACTTTTGGAATCAGAGAAATAAAGCCAGCTGCTAGTGCCGGATGAAGGTATTTGGCCGCCCAAGCTTCCTGGACTGCATCAATAAAGAATGGTCCAAGTATGTCCCAAAATTCTACATAGAACTCTGGAGGGAACCCATCTGGTCCTGAAGACTTACCAGAGGCTAAGGAACACAAGGTCTTATAGATTTTTACATCTCTGGACTCTTGAAGGAGAAGCCTATTCTCTTCTCCAGTCACTACCTGGCCTTGCCTAAGAGAGGGTAGCCACTGAGAACATTGGCTATTATAGTCACTTGGGAGAGGATCCTCTTTGAACAATCCCTCATAACTATCCCTAAAGAAGGACTTAATAGTTGCCTCCTCCTTAAGGACTACATTCTGATCATTTGTAACTGAAGTGATGCTATTCTCAGCCAAGCTCCTGCCAATCTAAAAAAACATTTAGAGCTCTCATGGTCAATCTCTACATACCATTTGGTCTTTGATCTAACAACGGCCCCATGAGGCTCTTCCTCTTCTATTATCTTTATTCTGATCCTTTTCAAGTGTCTGACTGACAATGTTGAATGGGTTTGAAATAAAATCTTGTTTAACTTGCCGATCCTGGTTATATAGATCAACCTTAATTTTCCGAAACTCACTAGCCCGCAACTTCCTCCACTTTTTTATCCAATCCTTCATAAGGGCAATTTTCTTAATCCAGACCTTCATACTAAGGAGGCCCTCTTCCCTTGGTTGAGCTAAATGGTATTCCTTGAAAGGGCAGAAAACATCCTTTCCTAGAAGCCCTGTATTAAATTTAAAAGGCACATTTCCTCTTCGTCTAGCGGAAGGAAGATCTTCGAACACTAACTTTTGTGGAACATGGTCAGACTGGGAGAAGGCAAGATCCCCTTCCATGTAGCACCGATCCATAAATGGGGCTGACCTATTAATTAGCCACATTGAATCTGTCTAATAGGCAGTAGACTCTTTCCGTTACTTTTTGTTTATTGGACCATGAATAAGGAGTATTTGATGGTGGGAGAAGAACAAACCCACAGTTATTTAGACGAGAGTCCCATGCCAGACGATCCTCCCTCAGAAGATTTCTATGAAGACCAAGCTTCTGATCCCAAACATCTGTCATATTGAGATCACCACCTAGAACCCAGTTAACCACATGTTGACTGACCACCCAATCCATAATTTCCTTCCATAGAATGGCTCTTTCCATTGGGTTATTTGTTGCATATATGTTAATCAATCCCCATTGTACTCCATTTGTATCAAACTGTACTGCCTGCCACCTACCATCTGCCCTAGCATGTTGTAGATTACTAGTTAAACCCTTCCATAACGTTCATGTTCCCCCTTTAGTGCCTCCGGCGGCATAAATAAATGAGGAATACTGGCTTCCTACCCAACCGCCCAAGGAACTGGCCTTGAAATCAGGAAGCCTATCTTCTTGTATGAGCAAAATATCAGCATTCATTGATCTCATTGCCGCTAAAACTCTAGAGTTCTTTAGAGGACCCTTGATTCCCCGAAGGTTCCACGAAACAATCTTCATAACTTATTTAAGAGGCATTGCCCCCTACCACTTCCTCCTTTTCATTCTCATAGATGAGTGAGCCCCAACCCCTTTTGGTTATCTGTTTGACCACCAAAGGAATAACAAGGCATAATTCCCAAGGACTAGATTGTTGTCTCCAGCTAGTAGGAACATAGGGTCCTAGTACAAATCCCATTGACATATCCAAAATTACTGACCCACTCCAAAAGATTGATTCCATCATATTTTGACCCCATTGCATATCTCAAATCCTTTGCGGTGCCATTTTGACATCCTTCAGCATACTACTTATATGCAAGAAAGTAGTCTGAAACATATATTTATTTCCCAGAGAGTATATGAAAGTTGAGTTGAACCAAGGATGTGGGACCCTGATAACCATCCCTTATTTAGCGTACTATCACTAGGCACCACAGGTTTGCATGAAAGCAAATACGAGGCCATTATCGAACTTACATGTCTATTGTGTTTGGGATCTCCAAGCCCAATTGTAACCTCTCTCCACCAACATGGATTTAGACGAAAAGCCTTGGCTATACTTGCACATTTATTATTTTTAGGATCCCTAGGCGCACTTTTTTCCCCTTCCCACCAACTTGACGAACAAATATTTCCCAAACTTCATTTAAAACACCATTCTTTATCACATCGACAGCAACCCAACCCAGCAAGCAAGTTCCCCCTGTTATTCTTCTCCCTTGCTTC
>JAANSK020250430.1:0-13313 GCA_011763485.2 Isoetes engelmannii
CGGAATGACTCCTCTTGATATCTCTCCATAGAAACCTCATAATTCTTACTAGTTCGCTCAGAGTATTCAAGACATTCATTACCTTGAACAACCAAAACTTGGAAATCAGAAACGACCAACTTGTGTAATTCTTCTCTACCTCTGATGGTGAATCTTGATACGCAGTAATACATGAATCTGCGCTGTAGACCTCTATTACCATAGATTGAATGGTCCACATCAGAAAGCAAAGCCAATTCAGTACTATAACTAATCTCCTCAGCCTTCTTTCTTTTTCCACATACACCTGGCATCTTTCTTGATCTTCACATCGATGCAACACAAGCCTTCCTTGCATTCGCAAATATCGAACTATTCCTAATTTCAAAAACCACTTCTTGAATACCAGTTAGACCTATCCTTACATCCTGCTGCCTTCTTATCATAGCACCGAATTTCCGGAACATATCTTGCAGTCTACAAAAAACAGAATTAGAAAAGTAAGAATCTACTACAAAAATTCTGCTACAAGAATCTAAGAATCTAAGAATTCTAAATTCTGCTACAAAAATCTAAGAATCTAAGAAATTCTACTACAAATAACTTAAGGCAAAAAATTTTTACGTTTCAGATGGATAGCAATCTCCGTTGATCTTACAAACCTGAAGCATAAACCTCTCTAGCAATCTCGCAAACTCACGTAAATCCATTTCTTCTACTTTCTTATCAAGTGATAGCTTCATTTTCGTCCTCCAAGCATCAAACCTTGTCCTAGCCCACTCAATCTTAACCATTTTTCTGCCTGTATCATGAACTTCCTTCAAAAGGTCTTCATCCATATCAAGAAAGGCCACTTCCTTCCCAACATTCTGCTCCTGATTCTCTTTATCAGAATCATCACCATGAACTACTTCTAACATACTATCCAAATCTTTTTCATACTCTTTCATTTCGTCTTCCCCAAACTCCTTATCGAACTCAAAGTCCCCTTCCTGCTCGTCATCCTCAAGACAACAATCAAGACCAGCATTGTGTGGAATCGCTCCCATTTCATGAGTAAGATTCAGAACAAACAAACCTTCTCCAGAAGCATGATCAGCCGTAACAGGCTGCTTTACCAGAAACAGCCTTACATAAGCAAATAAAACACAAACCACAAGCCCAAAAACTTGGCCCCTTACAACCTTAGCACCTCTAGAATCTTCAAGAACCTGGAAAACAAAGTCTAAGAAGAAAGAAAAAGTAGAAAATCAAGAAAAAGCCCCAAGATTAAAGACATACCTGCTGCATGATCCAAAATCGTGTAGAAACTCGTCTAAATGAAGTAAGCAGCCTAAAATCTGCCACAAATTTCTTGGATCTTGACTATTGAACCAAGAATGACTCTACAACAGCCTTACAACAACTCTTACCTCTGAAATCCTCTACAAGAACCTAAAATGAACTGCCAAAATTCAGGAACTGATGAACAAGACAACCGAAATGCTTGCAATCAGGAGCATTCAAAAAGCTTTAGGCTAGATCCGATGGCCTGGAGGCCGGATTTGGTGCTGCGTTACTGTCCAGAGGTCGGATTTGGTGCTGCATTACTGTTCAAACTTGTAAAAACCGTGTTACGTTTGCAGAAGCAGAAACCGTGTTACGTTTGCAGACCTGTTGTAGAAACGTTGCAGACCTGTTAGGTAAAAGGAACGAAAATTGTAAAGGATGAAGTCCACAATATTATTAAAGCTAAGGTTCAAAGAAAACTAAAAAAGAACGCGCTAAGGATCACGGACCTTCCACCATCGCCAAAAGAAAGCTAAGGAAGTGGAAAGAATGCTTCCACCATCGCCAACATTCAAGATCCGATGAAAAACACAACAAAAATGAGTCCACCTGATGCCAAAATCCTTGCAATGGCCTGGAAACACAAAATAGAAGGCAGCGCCATCGCCAAAATGAAGATCGCCACTCCAAAATGGCCGCAGAGATGCCCTGTGGCTGCGAAAGGGAAAAAAAAATGTCTCTATAACACTATATTTTATATGCTGACGTGGCAGAATGCCACATAGCTGGTCTCTACGTTAAGCGAAAGTCCCCTTGGGGCTTTTTCTGCAAGGTGGGTCAGCCACCTTTCCCTTGCAGAAAAAGCCCCAAGGGGACTTTCCCCTATACGGAAGCGCTCCGTGCATTCTTCTTCTTCGCTTCTCTTCTCTTTCGAATGGAATGTATAATGCCATGTCATTGTCTACATGGCCATCAATTCCTGTGCCGTGGAATATCAAACGAAATAGCATCGGTTATTATGGCGTTCCTTAATGCCACTTCCGGAAATACACATGCCTTAGTCGAATCTGGCCCTATTAGAGGAGGGTGACCACGTACTGCACCCCTCCCACTGGCGCACGTGGAAAGCCCATCTACGGATCTTTTTACGGTTCCGATTAGGCTGCGCAAGAGGAAGGCGGAGGCTCCCGTCACAACTAGCCGCCATGCGTTAGGTATGTCTCCGGTAGCTCAGATCAAGCACGAAATGCTGCTTCGAAGTTATACGAGAGGTCATATGCGGCATCAGATGCAAAGGATCCGTCATATTTAGTACTTAAGCAATTTCTTGATAGCTGCACGGTTACATTCGTGAAAGCTGCTTCATCGGGCAGTTTTTACTGCAGTAGACCATACCATAGTTGCCGCCATGCTAACTCCAGCTGACACAGTTTTTTCTGCAAGGATTTTTGCAAGGTATTGATCTTTGTAGCTTTGTGTGCTTTATTTTGTGTTCCTGTTGAAAGTCTTTAAACCAGTTTCTTGGCACTAAGTCATCTCTAATCCATTTGACAATGCTGATCTGCTTTTGCAGCTTGTTCCTAGGGAAGCTTCACCAACCAAGATTTTCCAGCAGTGTAAGTTTCATAGCAGGATGCATGTGCTGTAAGTCGTGCACCCTCAATCTCTCCTAGGAACAGTAGTTGTTTCAGAGCACCCTCAAGTTGATGGAGGGTTTAGTGAAAGCTTCTAAGCTTCAGCAAGGCTCCTCACATTATGGTTGAAATTTTCAGAAGCATTTGGGAACGAGATAGAGATAAGGGTGCCCAGAGCTTTGAAGAAGCCTAATTACTGACAGGGAGATTGATAAACTGCAAGAATGAATTCATATTTTCATCAAGGGACTCTGCTTTGCTACTTCATTACTGTAACTGTTTATGTCAAGCTAGTTACAAATATGAGGTGATTCTGTATGATAGGAAATAAATACCTGTGATATCGATGTTTAATATTTACCTTGTTTGTTGTTCTTTCTTCAGCCCTTCACACTGTTGACTTAAGGCTTTTTAGAGATGTGGGGCAGATTTTAGCAATGACTAATTCAAGCGCTATTTTGCATGAACGTCACAGGGGAAGCTGGAGCCACTTCCGGCTTGAAATCGTCACTAAAGAGGAAGCTGGAGCCACAACCTTAAGAGTTCATGCTACGATATGCTTAAGGCTTCATGTCTGCTCCTGTCAGTTAGGTGCCAATTGCACCTTATATCTTAGCGGGTAGTACTGCAATTCTTCACTGCTGCTTTTAAATAAGTATCACTACCACATCGCCTTCTTCAACATCAAAGACATTGGACAATATTGGTTAATAATGAGAAAAGCAGGGCTTCTGCAAGGCTCTTGGTACCCTCATCTCTAAACTGTGGTTATAATCTTTGGAAGCAAGTGTGAACGAGATTGGAGATGAGGGTGCCCAGAGCTTTGAAGAAGCCCTGATTGTTATGATTTCTCTTCTGTATGAGGTGGCAAAAACTGTGAATGAGATTGAAGATGAGGGTGCCTAGAGCTTTGAGGAACCCCTGATTGATATGATTTTTTTTGCGAGACGGGACAAGTATTTTACTTGGAATGAATCAGAAAAGGTATTCTTATCTCCAGGGGACTGGTTGCGTATTGTAATTGCTCATTTTATGCTCAGTAATGAATATGAACTGGTTGAACAATATAGGGCATAAATACCTGTATAAAGGCTCTTCTTTATAGCTGCTTTGAACATCATAGGGCATAAGTACCTGTATAAATACCTGTATAAAGGGTCTTTTTTGGGCCTTCACATAGCTGCTTAAAGCTTTCTAGAGTTATGGGCAAATTCTAGGTCTATAGAGAAATTATGGGGAATAAAGATTTTGAGAACTGCTATTTATAAATGGCACAAATTTTGCATGATGCAATATTAGTTGGCTTTAATTTGGGAGTTACACATTAAGACCAAAACTCAAATGCTAACATGTGACTAGTGGGATGATGACATTGGAGGGAGAAGCGATATATTATTTTATCACTTTCTGTTATGTATGAAAAAAGTGGCACAAAATACCCCTCATAGAACTCTTATTTTTGAGGAATGTGATGTTAGGTGCTAAGAAATGGCTTGCAAGCTGGGATATTGCAGTTCGTGGCCATGCACATGAAAGCCTTTATTTATGGGGTGAGCAAAAATCCTGAATAAAATCTAGGGACATTCAAGACGGAAAATGGAATATGATAAAGAAGGTATAAATCCATTATTGGAAAAAAGAAGTTGAATAAAATCTAGGGACATTCAAGACGGAAAATGGAATATGATAAAGAAGGTATAAATCCATTATTGGAAAAAAGAAGTTATTCGGACGCTGATATTTTCATCCCTACCATTGTTAAAATTATTAAATTTGCAAATACAGCGGCTAAACCGTGTGCTCTTGAGCAGCGTGGTTTTGAGCACCGTTTTCATCTGAAAGGCTGCTGTGGAATTTGAATGTATCATGATTTGACGCCGTGCCATCTTGAAGCAAGAAAGGGGGCTCTTTGGAAGCTGATGTCTCATTCTTGACCAATAGTAATATATTTCACGTAAGTGAAGACCCTGTGGATATGTACATGGAATTTTGGTGGTTTCACAATAAATCTAGTGCTGCAGATGCTTCGTTTCAAGAATGCGATAATTTGCTATTAGTAACGTGGGCTCACAAAGCAGACATTTTGCCAACTTCTAAAGGATATGATCTGGTCTATGGGTGAAAAGAAAAAAGCGCTCCTGATTTATCAAAAGAAGATGCCTCCTAAACGGGAGGATGTCTATTTATATCATATGTACATGTACATACAAAGAATTGTTAACGTCCTAACTAGGTGACAAAAATATTGTTACAAGCAACTCTGCTCTATAATTATGAGCAGAATATCATATCTTAACAATGGGGCATCAAAACCAAGACCAGCAAACATTTTTTCGACTCCTAGAGGATATGATCTGATCTATAAGGCAGCAAAAGCAAGACCAATAGGTGAGTACAGGAAGAGGAGAAGGAGGATTAGCATGTTGTTCTTCTAATATCAAAATGAGCAAGGTATTTGAGCATTTGCAATATTTGTGGTTAGAAATACATAGTGCTTCTCAATGCATTTATTTGGCATTTTGCTCCATTATCAACAAACGTTCATAAAAGAGTAGAGATCTTTGTAAACGAGATCCTTTCTTTTCTCTCACGAAAAGGGCCCAATAATAGCAAAAGCCTTTTTGGTTACGAGAGGAAGAAGTTTGGCATACAGCGGGGCTGAATTGGAAATGTAGCTGTACAAATATGGTCATAAATACAATGGGCAAAGACCTTATGTCGCTATGCATTGGATGCTACAATTCATCAATCCGAAATGGTTGTAATAGATGTTGAGGCTTAGAAAAGTTCACAGATAAGCCAAGAGGCAGGATTGTAGTAGACTGTGATTGTAGATAAACAACCTGCAGAGAGCAGTTGATCTTAGACTTTCACATTGATGCATCTCTTTCAGAGAACATCGTCCCCTTAATTTTAATTCGTCCATACTTGGGTGCTATAAAAAAGGCCGTAGATTTCAAGAGAAACAAAGAAATTCTTGGCTGGATTATAGGAAATATGAAATAAGATTATTTGACACCTCCAGAGGAGATGTGCTGGCATGGCACAGGTAATGGCATAGTGCTTAGCTTCCCGCTATTGAAAGATTGTGATAAGCTTATAATTTGCAATGCTGGTGTAAAACAAGGATGTCCAACATGGCTAGAACTCCAAAGGGGCTTGACAACAACTTATTATTGTTGATGCTTATTGTCATTATGCATCCTTAACTGTGAATCTGGATAAGACAAAAGTTGTGGTGTTTGGAAGCAGGAATCAACATCTTTTTTTATTTAATCTCTGTTTTAACTGTGAATCTAGATAAAACGAAAGTTGTGGTGTAAAGCAACATCCTTTTCCATTTGCAAGAGAGGCAATAGTACAGGCGCATAGTTATAAATATTTGAGATTAGACGTTTCAGATGCTAGATGCAGTGGCTAATGGAGTAGATGAAGGCAAAAAAACATTGTTTTCAGTGCAAGCAAAATGCCGTAGTGTATATCTCCAAGATTGGATATGCTTTCACATTTATATCGAGCATTAATTTAGTAAAACAAGTCATCTTATATGGGTATCAGGGTTTGGATTTGGTACAATAAGGTCTTTTGCTGGAGTATTATTGTTGCTCCTCAGTTTCTCTCCTTCATGTACGAGATGACGAGGTAAGGCTTGGCTTTCAGTTAGCAGCTCGTGGTCAGTAGTAAATAGGCTAGAGCTAGAGGTTAGCAAGGGTTTTCCAAAATTTTAGTACTTGTGTGGTCTTTGTTCAAAGCACATGTGTTTTATAATTGTCGTGGTCTCGTCCTTGTGGCTAATGCTAGTGGGACTATCAAGACGTTTTTTTGTTCGGGACAGTTCCTATATGCTTGCTTCAGAACCTAAGCGCTCGTTGCATCTTGAAGACTGCGAACTCAGGTGGCACTTATAGGGAGGTATGAACGAGGTCCAACATAAATGCTTTTTTTTTAAGAAATACTCTGGCTGGCAAATACAGGCAAATTTGGAAGTACACAATGGTCAAACAAATGCTTTATGGACGAAATACACGATGGTCAAACAAATGCTGGGGTTCACAAATATAAGCGAATTATACACGATGGTCAACTTTGCATGTAACACATTGGACAAAAAAAATGTATCCCGTGGAGTGATTGAAACTTGATTTAAGCATTATTTCAAAAAATCTGTAAGAACTAATGCCAGCATGCAATTATATAGTAGATTGCAACTGAATTAAAGTGCCTTCTAGGAGCCTGGCTTATTTTAGTGCAAATTCTTAAAATACCTTTATTTATTTGTAATATTGTGAAAATTGTTTTAATCAAATGACTATTACTTTTTCTCGATGATTTAAATAAAAATATGCCCTTATATAAATTATAGATGAGGATGTTATCTTCCCATCAAAACTAAAACCATTTGAATTAGAGTCTAGAATATTAAGTTAAAGTTACAATTTTTTTTGTAAAAGAAATACCACAACTTGTGATTTCTAACTCCGATTCAGGTGATTTCAGGTTTGATAGAAAGCTAACATCCTCATTTATAATTCTTTTGAAAAAGTTATGGTTATTTTATTAAATTTACCCTTAAAAACAGGGGCATTTTCACAATTTTTGTAAATAAGTAGGGGTATTTTTATAATTTGTCGATTATTTTAATATGCGTGATATATTTGAGGTCCATACTTCTCTAGTTGAACCTAATGATAGTATGTCTCTTGAAAATCAAATAACATGTATTTTTTACAAACTTAATGTTCAATGATCATATTGAGCATAAACGGGAGCATAAGGAGCACAAAAGCACGGGAGCAACGAGAAAGAAAAATAGTGCCGCCATTACCTCGGCACCATTCTCATAACATAGCCCAATGCATAGCCTCAGAAAGAAGCACACCAAAACCTAAAGGGAAAAACACTACAAAAAATGATCGTTCATACAGTTTCCTTGCAGCAGCTCATATTTTGATTGATGCCTAGTCATCAATGCCCTTACTTTGCTCACCATAGATTGAGTAATATAGCTTGGCTTGTTGTGGGCCTATGATTTCCATGATCCATAACTGGCAGTCACAGGTCAAAATATTTACCAATATTACCAACTATATATTAATATTACTAACCACTTTTACTAACTATAAAACAATGCACAATCTTCTATCTTGTCTTTTAATTTTTTGTTTTCTGAAAAAAGGTATGTTTTGTTTCAAAGAAATGATACATACGGTACAACTGATTCTAGTCAGATCAAATAGGAAGTAATTTTGCTCTGATGCTTACAGCAGATGTTCAACATCTTCATCTCTCCACTAGTAATGCAAAATAGCCCTCTTATGGCTTGATAAAATTAAGGACAAAAGCTTTCACAAATAACAGAAAATATACGAGATAAAAAGACATGTTTTTGTAGAAACGCCTACAACAATGTTCCAAAAAGCTGCCACTACTCACCGCCTTCTAAATTCTGCATCCATCTATAGACAAGTTATCAACTAAAGAAGGATCTTGATGTGAATCCTGCATTGTTGGGAAAATACAGTCATCCTAAAGTTGGCTAGACCTAGAACAAGCCCAGCCGCCAAGCTCCTCCCTCAAAAGCCCAGTGCATAATATACCTCCGCATTTGGACTATGTCCCTAGCTCGGCATTATTATCTCAACCCATTCCTGTAAATCCAACTTCAAGAAACCTAGAAGGATAAAATACCATGTCCTCTTCAATTTGCCAATACAATCTGAAACTCTTTGCCAGTAATAAAGTGTGAAATATAAAGGAGGAATCTATGATGCCAGACCTGCTTCCAAAAAACTATGCATGGAAAACCCAAAGAAGATTATGTATTGCAAAGAAATCCATGCTCCTCGGTCGACCCAGATTCAAGACGTACTTAGAACTTTCAAGAGTCTCCACCGCCTGTCCCACCATCAAGCTTAAGGACCTCTTGAATTTTGCAAGAAACTGATTCCATCTGCAGCATAAGTAAACCTTGGAGAAAATCGCAACATCTTCAACCAGTCATGCGAAAGCAGCATCAGCATCTCCTGCCTGGCTCCAGAAAACAGAGAAAGATCGCTCCCATCCACCACTGCAGCAATGTCGGTTTGAGGAGGCGACAAGAAGCCGTCTAAGCCTGCCGCCCTACCTGCGCCTTAGCGGCCATCATATCAAAGCACTTCATCTGCCACATAATACATCATTATTAAGAAATTTATCAGCCTCAATTATCCAAATGTTCTGTTCATGGGATATATGCATTGATAATTCTGGGTTCTGGTTCAAAGAATGTACGCCTTGTAAAATTGAAGCACACAAGAGATGTAGGAGAAGAAGTCGGAAGCTTTAATATCTGAGAGCCCTCTGCCACTTCCTGATCATAAGAGCCAGGACTATTGATGTTTTCAGGAACACTAGATGGTATATTATCTGCGTTACAAATCATTTTAAGCACAAACAAACATAAAAACAAATAAAATCCAAAAAGCTGCGAAGAGCAGGCAAAGGTCTAGGCATGGCTCCATGTATCCAATACCAAGAACAATCAGCCAGATCCGAAATCCTAAGATGATTCAATGATGGTTTTCGGCCAATTCCAAGACCAACATCAAATTTTGACCACCGCCACATACAGGGGCAACTCACCTAAGAGATCCGGTGTTCGGCTATTCCAGGAGTCTTCACATGACCTTTGAGTTATATCTTGAAGGGGGATAATCGAAACTTTGTCTCTAGCGGAGGGTATCCAAGGCAGTATTAGGGGTTCTGCTGTAAGCGCTGTGGTCTGCAAGCCTAGGGTTTCACCTCTTGAAAGATATGTTTTATCCTACCCTCACAGTGCTTGAGAGATAGAGACAAAGGGATGTGAAACCCTAGTCTTTTGCATAAAGCTGACGAACCTTGTAGTAATACTTCTTGTTTTAACGAAATGCCTGAGCCTCAATGGCTAACACCCTTATTTTGAGTAGAAACTAATATATAAGCGAGAGTATTTCTCATGTTCATACCCCTTTATATGCACACTCTGAGGTAAGTACTCTATTTTCTTGTATGCCTGATTATGTGTTTTCGTTGGGTTATTGTAGGGCTCGAACACACACCATCTTTTCCACGTATGTAATTCTCCCCATAGCAGTTACTTACGTGTAAGTCAGAAATAACATTTTTAATAATGTATGGAGTACTTAATGTACTATATAGAGATAATATTTATTCTACGTACTTTATAAATACGTAAACAATACAAAAGATCTGAGAGGTACTAATCATGTATTGATCTCCTATGTACGTGCATATTCTGTACCATATGTGATGACCTGACAACACTACTAGTACCATATGTGTACCCGGGACTGGCGGAGCGGAAGTTTGCCATTTGGCGGGACTTCTTGGGCATTGTGGATGGTGATGGGTGCTTTGTACAGCAGTAGATGTAGATTTTTGTCAGTATGAGATGAAGGAGTGTTGGGGTATCGCTGTCTCTTTGAGGCAGTTCACTTTCCTCTTCATTGTAACATTACCATTCTTTTAATTTATTGAGATTAAGTTCTTCAAAAAAAAAAAAAAAAAAAAAAAAAAAAGCACTAGTAGTAGCTAACTTTTTAAGCCCCAATCAAGGATATCATTGTTTGTGAAGATTAAATAAGACAAAACAAGCAACAAATTATCATTACACGAAGTTTATCATGGTAGCCTTGGCCGTCGCTAACATTTTTCTCTTTTCTTGGTGCAGCACTAAGTTTGTTGGACCATTATATATGTATTGTATCTACCTGAGTTGGGAAATTTGAACTGGTAGCTTAGACATCTATTTGTCTTAATATGATCTTGTGGTATTCTAGTGTGTTGAACAGTTGATATTCATGATGCGCTCTGATATGTTGGTAAGGCTTTGATCGCTACTATATAAGAAGACGTGTGAATAAAGGTAAGTCCTTTAATAACTTAAAAGTGATCTAAGAAAAGGCATAGAACCTTTTTGACATTTATTATATATTGGAGACATCTGTGATACTATGGTAAGTGGAGTCATATATGAACCCAAAAATACTAGCAAATCCTGAGGGGGTTGGAGACATCTATGACTAACAATGGGGCAACAACAACGAACATTTGGACGAACATCAACAGATGCGCACTCTGATCCAGCTCCATATGCCGTAGCAATTTTCTGCAAATTCCCAAGCCTGTTTGCTACATCGGCCATCCTTGAATTCCATTCCGACCTTATTTTCTAATAAATCGACAATCCTTGAATTCTATTCCGGCCTTATTTTCTAGTAAATCATGGCATGTATTTCTTATTGTGGATCAATTCTTTAGAGTATCCTTCAGTCCTTTGAGAATTTCCAATGTTCCTGCCTATGCCTATTCTTTAAGCCTATAATCTTCGTTTAATTTGTCATCTTGCTAGATTGAGGATTCTCTAGTGGTTAAAGTGGATTGCCTAAGCCTTTCATATTTCAAAATTCAGTCTTTCTCGAAGAATCTCTTGCTCAGGATAGCCGAGTTGGGTAGTGAGCTTTGCCCTTAAGCGATGGATTTGTATTTAGTTGCTTTATTTCTTGATGATTGTTTTGCAGAAAAGCTTGGAGAGCCCGGTTCCAATTTCTCTTGGAGCCTCTGTGTGTGTAATTGTTTTTAAGTGGTTTAAGATGCTCTAACATCTCTGCTAAATTAGAACTTAAGTTTTTACAAAAATAAAAAATTAGTTTCTAGAATGAAGTGTTGAGTTTCTATTAAAAACTTGCAGCACAAACCTGATGCAGCCAACTGACTTTTTGTATATATCTACTGCTGCGATAATTCTTGTTAAATTGTGTTAATGTGTTAAACTGCTACAGAATGCTGGAGCTAAGTAGAATCAAGGCCATCCTTCATAATCAAGGATGAGTGATATGAGTGAGAGTGATCTGCTTTTAGTGCAAAATTTTTATTGCAGGCTTTTTCCTTTTGAAGAGTTTACAGATGGAACTGCTGAAGAATAAAGCGCAACAAGAATTAGAGATGCAGTAAGAATTAGAGATTGAGGAGCTTTTAAGTAGACCAGGAAAAGAATAGCATGCAGAGGCAGAGCATAAATGAATTGTATTGGTATAACTCTGACCTCGTTTCCTACTTTAACGAATTGTATTGGCAAAACTATAACCTCGTTTCCTACTTTAACGAATAACAAATCTACCAGACTTAATTGAGTACATGGGTTTCATATATTATTTCTAGACTACTATGTTATTAGCCATAAAGATGCTTTGCAGGATCTCCTAGAGCCTGCAAGTCGAACTGCCTGCTGAGGCGAAACGGAGCATGGTAAATCTACCGCGGTCGTCACACTAGAAGGTGCAACATCGATAACTTAAAGGAAGGAAACCAAGCCAATAGATAACCACTATAATAACAATTCATTAGAGATATATGGGGAAGGGAAGACTCAAAGTAGTATTTCCAAAAACAAGCCAAAGGACCTCAATCACTTCTACTACCCGGAAATGGAATGTCACCCAAGAAAACTTAAGTTATGCTCCCTATAGAGGTGACTAGAGTAAAGAAAAGTGGTGCAAAGAGAATTGGAAATATACTATTTGTTGTTAACAAATGCTCTAGGTCATGCATAGCCCAACCTAAAAGTTGCAAGACGATTGAACTAGATGAGCTAGCTACTTGCAGAATAGCAATGTAAACGAGGCGAACATCTTGGGTTATGAGCTAAATGTCACTGTCCAATTATGGTAGAGATATCCCATGGCAAAGACACACAATTTTTTTTGGCTAGAGTGGAAACATTAATGTCCATCGAAAGCTTGTTAACACTTTTGGCAAGACCAAAAAACCCCATGGTGATTTCGGCTATACATATCCTATGTATGAAAGGAAAAGTTCACATCCATGCAACTAATGCAATGTTCTAATCTTAGATATGTTCAGATTTAAGAATCCAACAAAAAACATCCATGTAACTAATGTATATGCCGACATTAGCTATGCTTACAAAAGATAGAATGGCTAAAGAGAGATCCAATCAAATATTAGCTATGGTCAACAAATAATGATTGCAGAAATGACAACCATCCATGTAACTAAATGCCTATTCTATTATGAATGATTCTCCAAACATAACAGCCACTAAAATTGAATTATCCAATAGAACATCTATGGGCTAACGCATGCGCCAACACTAATGATGCAGAGATGCAATAGGTAGCAAAATAACAAGGGGTTTCAGGGGGATTTCATATGGATATATAAATGACCCAACATTCTTATTAGGACATTGAATTATTTTGGTCAAGGTTCAAGTCCTCGTATTTCATATTCTAAAACCTTAAGTGAACATGTATTTCACATTTCAAAGTCATAGGAACCCCCAATCATAAATGACCATATTCTAAACGAGGTGCACCCTGGACTACCTCGGTCGTCGGATCCGTCGATCCTATGGCCTAGATCTTATGTTGG
>JAANSK020250441.1:0-13310 GCA_011763485.2 Isoetes engelmannii
GGTGTTCATAATCCTCCTCCTCCTCCTCCTCCTCCTCCTCCTCCTCCTCCTCCTCCTCCTCCTCCTCCTCAGGGTTCTCGAATTAATAGGGTTATTAGAAATGATAGTTCTGCTTTGCAAATGATGATCTAGTTGAAACGACTTAGTTCTTGTCGTTTGGGGTGTGTGTGCATCCCTAGGGCATGTGTATTTTTGATATCTATATATTTCTTTGTATGTTCATTAAACCTTTCGGGGCGAGGTCTTTTTATCCTCCATGATAATGATTATACTGTATTCTTTTTGTTAAGCTCCATAGGCCAAGGCGGCCTCAGCAGATCCCCTCAAAAACATAGGCCATGATCCAACAAACATACCGAAAAGAAATCCTGGAGAGCAAATATGGCTAGAACCCCTGTTTGAGCTATCCGCCCTTGCTGGCTCCACCGCCCCTGCTCTGCACCCCCCCAAAAAAATCACTCAGATGCAAGACTTCGAAACAAGCTATGCTAAGAGTTGTGCAACGAAATAGCAGCGGGATACACTGTTTCCACTTTCTGCAGCGTGCACCAGGTTTCTGGACTTTGTTCGTGAACCAGGTTTATGGCTGTGCAAACCGCCCGTCCATCAGAGAACCACGACTAAAAATAGACAGTAGTGTGGACATTTATCCACGCCCTATAAATTCAGTACCATGTGCTCTTGCAATATTTCCATACTGTCACAATTGATAAACGACATCCAAACCCCACGAAATTTACACCAAACTTAGAAAAATCGGACATCTAGATGAAATTAAGCTGCTCAAATGTCTCAAAACATGTGGTTTCAAATACAATACAACCGAGGAATTTTAGGCCCAACCACTATCAGAAGCTCCTCCTGCAAGACGTCATGAAATAGTTGGATTTTATGCTATGGACGTATAAGAATACAATAGAATAAAATGTATTTAAAAAAGCGCCAAGGTCTTGGTCTTGGATATTTGCGAAATACCTAAAGAAATATAAATGATTACGTCATGGCCAGCTCGATATTTTTCAATGGCAAATCTAAATATTAAAGGGGAAAAAGTATAAAACACTTTCCACGAAGTTTTGCATTTCATTTTCATTGGTTGGAGGCAGCTCCAAAAGGGAGCGCCCTCGAGAATATATATGCGACCATGTGGCCGGCGAACCTCTAAGAAGGGATATTTTTTATGGCAGATTCTATTGCTCAACCTCTAACCGTTCCTTCAAATGGCGAGCGTGATTCGTCAGACCCCTCTACGGCCCAAGAAGTTACAACACCGGAATCACAGCCCTCACAGGTATTACAAAATCAAGTCAATAAAAAACACCCAAAAATCATAGAACAGGATGTTTCTTTGCAGTTTGATGTAGCAGATGCAGTATTAGGAGATGAGGGGCCCAGGTTGTTAGCGATTTCAGTTCGTAAAGTATTGGCTTCTATGGGTGTTGGTACAGGAGCTTGTGTTAAGCCAGTAGCTGTGAGGGATTGGCCTATGGGTTGTGGACCCAAGAAGAAGGAGGTACAACTTGAAAATAGTACACTACAAAATGATCGCACAGGATTAGATGATGGGCAAGTCCAAAACAAAGGGCAAGGGCAGGTTTTGAATGATGGTGTTGTATCAAGGCCGGTGGCGAAGAAGGGAATCAGGGTGAAGGAAAATAGCAAGGTTTTAGTGGTGCAGCCTTTGCAGATGATACAAGGGAAGCATACGGAAAGCACAGATGTCTTATTTGGTATTCCAAGGCCAAGCAAGACAGCAGCACTCCCAAGTTCAGTGAAGAAGAAGAAGCAAACTGAAGGATGTGAAGGTGGAGTAGGTACTTCCACTGGTAAGAAAAGGAAGAAGAATGAGGAGGACGGTGAAAAGAGACGTGTGAGTACTAGTTTGAGAGCATTAGATTCGTCTGAAGTTGCTGATGGAGGAGATGGGTATGTTGGTGATCCTCGTCAGGCTGTTTGTCAGGCTCTCCGTATTTATGATGCCTTGCGGCGAAAGTTTCTTCGTGATGATGAATCAGCATCTAAGGAAAGGGTTGCAGGCACAATCAAACGGCCAGACCTGAAAGCAGGAACATTTATGAAGGATAGGAATCAGTGGTTGAATAGGAAAAAGTATATTGGGGCTGTTCCTGGAGTAGAAGTTGGGGATCATTTTTATTTTAGAATGGAGATGTGTATCATTGGCTTGCACAGACAGGTTCAGGCAGGAATTGATTTTATTGGTGCTAAGGAGAGTGGTTATGATGTTCCAGTAGCCGCCAGTATCATTGCTTCTGGAGGTTATGAAGATGACATTGATACAGGTGAAACTTTGGTTTACACAGGACAAGGTGGAAATAACTACAAAGGGGACAAGAGGCAGAAGGAAGATCAGAAACTTGAAAGGGGAAACCTGGCTTTGTCCAAGAGCTGTGAAAAGGATCTTCCTGTTAGGGTCATTAGAGGATGCAAGGATAAAAACAGCCCCACTGGCACTATCTATACATATGATGGCCTTTATAAGGTGGAGAGACATTGGTTGGAAAGGGGAGTAGCAGGCTTTGGTGTGTTCAAATATAAGCTTATACGGCTCCCTGATCAGCCAGAGTTAGGTTCTACCATGGTCAAGTTTAGTGGGAATCTCAAAAGTAAGAGTGCAAGAAGGGAGGCATTGATTATGGCAGACATCTCAGATGGTAAAGAAGCTGTTCCTATATGTGTAGTGAATGACGTTGATCATCCTCCAGAGGGACCTCCTCCATTTGAATACGTTAGCAGGGTTATGTATACGGAACGTTTCCCAAAGCCCATACTCTCAGAGGGTTGTGATTGCAAAGGGGGATGTAAGGACTCGAGCATTTGCGTCTGTTTGGCTAAGAATAATTCTCGGTTGCCTTACACTCATGGAGGTATTCTTGCTGATGTCCAGAGTGTTGTTTATGAATGTGGGGACATGTGTAAGTGCCCACCCTCTTGTCACACAAGAGTTAGTCAGCATGGCATTAAATATCAGCTTGAGGTGTTCAAGACAAAGGATAAGGGATGGGGGGTTAGGTCATGGGATTACATCCCTAATGGGAGTTTTGTCTGTGAATATGTCGGAGAATTTATTGATAATGAAGAAGCTGAAAAGAGAGTTGGCAATGATGAGTATCTTTTTGACCTTGATTGTCTCAAGGGAAGTAAGGCACGAGGAATTGATGTTTCCGCCTTCTTCAACGAGCCGGCCAAAATCAGCATAGATCAAGTTGTTGAAGGTGCAGACCATTCGATTGATGCTGGTAAATTTGGAAATGTGGGGCGTTTTATTAACCACAGTTGTGCACCCAACTTGTTTGTGCAATGTGTATTATATGATCATCATGACCTGAAAGCTCCACACATCATGCTTTTTGCTGCTGAGAATATTCCACCTCTTAGGGAGCTTACCTATGATTATGGCTATACAGTGGGAGGCGTCACTGATAGTAATGGAAATGTCAAAACAAAAATTTGTCATTGTGGAGCAAAATCCTGTACTGGACGAATGTATTAATCTGTGTTTAACAATGGTGGTGGTGTTTTCCGCTCCTTGTGATAAATCTATTATGGTAAGTTTTGATATTACATCCTTTTCACAGAGGAGCACAGGCGAATGCAATTTAGGGTCAGGGTATATGCCCCTATATTTCAGGAGAAAGAAGCAACCGTTAAATTCCATGCTCTTGCTGAAGAAATGCAACAGTTTTTCTCCAGCGTTTAAAATCATTTCTTCTTCAAAATATTGAGAAATGATTGCCATTTTGAAGAGGAATTATAGCTTGCCCTTCAAATTTTAGTTCATTGATTATGGACTCCGAAGGGCATTTTTTGAATATATATTGTATATTACTTGAAACTGCCTCAGCATTTTCTTGAGATGAATTAAGTAATGTCTTTTTTGACCCCTTTTAAATGGGATCATGATCTTGACCATGTTTAGAGAGATGTACTAGTGAAATGGCTTTTTCTTTGAAACCCCTTAAGCATTTCATTAAGGTGGTTAAAGAACTGTCCTATTTTCATTTCAAATATCCCTTTTGTTAGAGAATGTGTTGGTACTCTTATGGGCCTTCAAGAGAGAGAGAGAGTGTGTGTGTATGTGGCCTTTACATATTGGCATGTTCCTAGTTCTGTAACAGCTTTGCATCTTTGTGTCAGATTGCACGTAACCTTCTAGTAGCTTTTCCTTTTCTTCTGCTAAGTAACCTTCGGAATGACACTTTACATGTAGTAGGCATGCAGCAGATATGAAGGCTTTCACATTTGCGGAGTGTCATTTCAGATGTTGCTTCAAGTCAGCCTGTTAGCAAATTTCTCCCTGTATTCGTTGCCTTCTCTAATATTCATCGTTGCCTTCTCTAATATTCAGGTATGTATAGTGTGTGTGTTTCCAAAAATACCTCTGCGCATATCAAGATACAACTTTAACAGCGTCATATTTTATGCTAGGTTGCAGATAATAGATAATAGTCAAGCCTAATTTGGCTTTTCTTGCTTGCCTGCATCCAATATATTGTTTTGGGAGCATAAAATGGTCATATGGAGCGTTTCATGGGGCCCTGCAACACAACATTGAATGCCTCAGGTAATCATTAGATAATAAAGTTGATAGTGACATGTTGCAAAATTGATAGTGACTGTAAGCTTCTTTAAGTTTTTTATCATATAGAAACATGCTTATGATAAGCTTGCTCCATAGGAATGCGGTCTGCAATCAGAGTAAATATTGCAGGAATGAGGATTGACATTGCAGGAATAATAACATTCATAAGTTGAGCTCATTTACTAGTGTTTTTGAAGTTTCAAGCAGAATGTTGGGCTCTTTTTTTTTAATGATTACATTCCTAGCACATATGTAGTGCAGCAGCAATTAGTAAATGTCTGCATGCATAATCAAGAACGTTTCCATTTTTGTCGACTAGCTCTTTGTGATCTAAAACAAAATTTATCTATCCTTTCCATGAATTCTAGATTATTGTTTTGTTGTTCTACATATGTGGTCTGAAGTGAGATGCAGCAAGATGTGTATTAACATCTCAAACTTTTGGAGCTATTGCTTCAGGTACATCAACTCATACAATTGGGTTAGTTTCGAATTAGCAGTGCCATTGAGTAGATAGATAGATTGAGTATTCATGCTCGCAAGGTGCATTTTTGTCTTTGCCTCGGGATTCCACGGCACATGCCACTTGATCCTCCATATAGACCAAAGCTGCTTGAAAAATCGGGTATTGTAACCACATTTTTGTGTTCAGGTTTATAATCATTTATGATTCGTTCAACTGGTGTCTAGCATGATGTATGAGTCTTCAAATATATTGCAACTATGCAAGAAGATAAGGAATTCTACTGTCTAAAGTTGAAAAAGTCTGGTAATCTTGATAGAGTGGTGCTTGAATCCTATATATTAATGTTATACCGTATGTCTGTCTGTGGGTCAAACCCTAGATCGGACGACTCAGATTTAAGGTTAGTTTGATCTAACGGTTTAGATTTATGGTTTAGTTTTTCTGTGACGAACTGCCAAAAAGAGTGGTAATAGGGTTTTTTTGAGCAACGATGCGAGCGTTTCCGACGACCACATCTCCAGCAGCGTCGTGCTATGCATTCTCATCCAGGTTTCCATATTTTGCATGCGTTGTTGTTGCTGCTGAAAATATGCATCAGGATGGATTTGAAGACTATGTTCTTGATCTTAGGGTTCGATTTTTAGATATACTATGTGGAGCTTCATGGCTGCAAAGTAGTGCCCCTTCTGCCGATCATATTCCTGCCATGATCCGAGCTTTGGCATGAAGCTTCGTTCTTTATGCAAATATATGCACTTGCATTATTCCAATGGGCTCCAGGAAGATGGATCTGGCAGGCTTATATCTCCAACAAAAGAAGGTACAAACGCTTGAAAGAGCAAGAAAGGTTCATGGAAAGACGATTCTGTTCATGCTGCATACCGGGATGTCGAAAATGGCAGGCTTCTATAGGTATCTTTTCTCAGACTTAAACTAGAGTGATGTTTTCTAGAGCATGACCTTGATATTTCAAGTTCTTTCTAGCAAGAGATTATTGATGTTTCTGCTCCGCAGCAGGGTTGAAGAATTTTGATCAAGCAAGAGATTTTGACCTGCCATTGGAAGATAGATTCTTCCTGCAGAGTCTCACTTTGCAGAGCAGCTGAAAGAGCCACAGAAAGTGCAAAGGATATCTTAGGTGTGAAGTCTCTGATGGCCATATGTCAGAAATGATCTAATGAGCAAGGCTGGTTATTTAAGATATGATTTGAACGCCATCACCGGTAGAAAGCCCAAGGAATTTAAGAAACGACTCAAGGACCTTACTGCCAAGCTTTTCAATACCATTGATAAGGTATACAATTCTGTATTTTTTAGAACATATGGTACTTTGACATTACACTATTCTTATTCTACTCATATTTCAAACACTTGCCTTTGTAGCTTGGTTATGCTGCCAGAGGGAAGAGTTCCAAGAAGGCCGAAAAATACTACATTGATACTGTTGTAGCTTCCAATTTCTATATGCTTATGGCACTGCAATTAGAGGTTATCCAGACAGGAATCTGAACTATAAACTATCGCTCATAAAGTAGGTTCACAAGGACTCTTCTAGAAATTTTGTTCATATATCAGAATCCATTACCTGTAGAAATTGGAGCTAATTTTACTTGGCAGAAGCAGTGTTATCAGGATTATTTTCTCAAAGCTAGCCTCTTAAGAATGTCACTCAGCCAAGGCTGAGGTAGCTTAGTTCTGTGTGATTAACATTAAGTAAGAAATTACTTTGAAAAGGAATAATTTGCTTATGTGTTGTGAAACATATTATCTGTAAATGCAGTTTCTGTTATATCCTTTGCGTATTTTGGATAAGCAATGCAGGGAAAAATCCTTTTTTGAAGTTGATGTCATGCTTCCATTTCCTTCACAGTTATGGTGTTATATTTGGCTCCTCCTAGATGAAATAGTTCTTCATGCATCCTGTCCATTAAAAAAATCACAACTCACAGTGCTGAATTTCCTGCAATGCAGATTCAGAAGTTGTATAAGGAAGCAGTCGTATAGGTAGGCTTGAGGTATACACGGCGACGCTTTTGTGGCACAAATATAGGATCTTAGCCATTCTGCAAGAGCAGGTTGTGAAAGACGCCGAAAATGCCATCCTAGCCAAGAGTTTTGATCTCAGCCTGTAAAATGTGTAACTTTAGAATGGTTCTGATCAAAAAATAGAGGTGCTTTTCATCATTGCGCTTTTCATTATTGAGAGTTTTGCTTTTAGTGCCACAAATGTTTGGATTTATTGAGAGTTTTGCTTTTAATGCCACAAGTATCGAGATTTATAGAGTGACTGCAGATGATAGTTGTAACAGTTGGATTAGATAATGCGTATAAGCATCACATTGCTTGGAACATGAGATATACCATAATGAATGAACGGGTGCATAAGAAATTGCAATTTTATATTTTTGATGTACCTGCACAAGTTATTCAATTTACTGACTTTTAACAATATGAAAGATGAGAACAGTTTTATGAGCTCTTTCATTTGATGTTCTGCAAATATTTAACTATCTGTTGCGCTGCTAATGCCTGTCATGAATTCCTCCTTCGCATTGAAGGTGTCCATGGCATGGCTGGAAGAAATGACAAGTCCAAACCTCTGAAAAATGGAAAAATATATCTACAGAGAATGAAACTTTTTCTTTCTTGGTTGACCATGCCAAGAATGATAAAAGTGGGAATTATATTGAGTGAACAATTAGAAGTGGGAAGTTTTGAGGTGAACGATGAGGTGATGAGGTTTCAGCATGCGGTCTGTCTTGCATTGACCTTGATTAACAACCAACATTAAGCCACGTCATGACCCCTAAAACGAGAGCCCAAATTAATTCTCCCCTCCAATGCTTTCCCCAATTAGTTCCCTCTTAACCCAATTGTCCATCATGTATATTAGCTCTTAGATCCTAATCTCCCCCAAGCTGGAAAAGGGGAAAGACTTTACTTTTTACCCAAAGGCAAGACGTTTATCAAAGGCAAAGAACTTTTGGTTATTATTGCACCTTTTTTTTTATTGCAGCCAAAACATTTGCAGGTTCCCAACTTATGCCCAGCAACGCTGGGCACCGTTACTAGTGCATATATAAATAAATGGACCATATTAGCAGGTTTGTCTAACATCTATTTTCGTTTTTTGTTGTAGACACCACTCTTGAAGCATAATCCTCCTATTCAACAGTTCAGGTCCCTGCAGCATCCTTCCAGCTTTTATCTGTTTCAAATATGATACTTTGTCTTTTGCCATGTAAGAGGTGCACAATAGGGGGTGATTGGCAACAACACTTACCACATGCCTGTACTAATTAACAAGCAAAGGCCATCGCTGCCTCTTTTGTTGTCTATGTAACAGATTTCGTCATGGCATCTTCATTTGCAGATGGCACAGATAAGTTTGCAACAATTAGGCTTTCCTGCACATTCCTGCACATCAGTTATAAGTATTGTTGCTAAGTATGAAATTAATGCCTCTTTTATTTGCCATTATCCATTATCGCTATAGATCTTCTTGGTAAGTCTTCTATTATTTTAAGGAATAATAGATCAGTTTTGATTAAGCAATATTTATCCTTGTTTTGGTACAGAGCCAATTAATTCAAATATCCGAATATTACATATGCAGTCCTTTATCAGGTACCATTTGGCTCTACATAATATGGTTACTTAGAAGAGGTTAGGAAATCCATATACAGGATATGTAACTGCATTTCTGTTGAGCAGCATGTAACTGCATTTCTGTTGTTGCTGTTGAAGTCACGGGACGAGCAGCATGTAACTGCATTTCTGTTGTTGCTGTTGAAGTCACGGGAGGACCAATTATAAATAATGTTCCAGGGCATAAGGTAAAGTTTTTTGTCAAAAGTACCTGAATTATTCAGTCTGAATGTGGATTTGCTTGTGTATTTATTAGTGGATTTAGGATTCTGTGGAAAATCCTCGAGAAGGTTGCCTTCCAAATGCTCACAAAGGTTTACATGCTCTCATTCTTTTTCTTTATCATGAAGTCACATCTTGTGATTGCTCTTTGGACATTTATTGGATGTTTGTAGGAGCCAACACTTGAAGGATGTATTTCATGTTAGCATTAGTGCACACTTGGTGATGACGTCATTGCTGACCTGGCACACCTGTTGCTAACATGCCTATATAAGTCCATAGTCATGCTCCATTTATTACTTTTGTTTCTACTAGCTATACCACTTTGCTGTTGCGCTCTCCTTCTACTTGTTTTCATTACCATGACTACATTCCAAGACTTCATGGCATCAGAGCAGGTTCTGGTGTGAAAACAAGTGTAATCTTTCGCCTGCCATAATTTGTTTTTCGATTGAGAGGTTTCACCTAAGCGTTTCATAGCTGTGACGGTTTTGTTCTGGCTCTGCAACGAGTCAAGAAACGCCTTCATCAAAAAAATAAATAGTCAGGGAGATTCCTTGTTTCTTGGGAAATCGATCTTTTAAGGCTTTTTGTCCGAAAATAGCAAAGAATCTGCTCATCCTTGCTATTTTTAGGCTTGCTAGGTCGTTTTTAGCTTTGCGAAAGTAAAGGATACGGTTATTTTTTGCTTTCTTGACAGAATGGCCAAAAGTATGTGTAGATTCTGCGGCAAAAGTAAGTTTATTTCACATGCTTTGTTCGCTACCCGTCGTACTCGCTACCCATCCTCCTCGTTACCCATAAAAATAATAATAAAAAGACTCCACCATTGATTCCCCAACCATCAAAATGGACCAAAAAATAGTGGTCGTACACGTGGCAAGCATATACTCAAAGCAGGATGTCCTATTTCAACCTGTCGACAGAAGAGGAGCTCCACATTAGGTTTCCCAAGAAATGAACCAAATTTAGGAGACTTCGGGTATGGTGGGCAAGATCTAAAAGGAATATGGATCGCTACATGTCTTGCAAATGCAAAGATTAAGCACAGAGAACCGAGCAGAGAGTCACAGCCAAAACGACCTATTCCCATCAAAAACACAGATCCATAATCTGAAGTTAAAAACACATATACTTAGAGATAGCTGCCATAATCGCCTTAGCACCACAAAACACAGATTTGTAGTCTATAGTTAAAAACAGAGATTCTTAGACATCGCTGCCATAACCCCCATAGCACCACAAAACACATATCCTTAGACATGGTTGCGGCAGATCCAAAAATCCCATGCATGAAGCCTCCTGCAAAACCGGCCAGCATCTGCTAAGCGCGAACCCTACCCTCAAGATTTCACAAGGAATTCTAAATCTGTGCACTGCAAATCCCATCCTCGAAAATGAATCGCGCAACAAAAAAAAAGCCCCAATCTGACGGCCGATAGAATTAAAAAAAAAAAAACACGACAAACCGGGTAGGAAGAGTCATAGGGAAACCTACTTCTTGGAGGAATAATTTCGAGATTAATTTGAATCTCAAATGATCTTGGAGAAGTTCTTGAAGCAGATTGGGCACCTCTTACTCATGAAGAAAAAAAGGATTCTACAGCTTTAACTTTGCTTAAAGCTACTGTCTCAGATGATTTCAAGAGGGATCTAAGGGAACGGAAAACATTTCATGAGGCATTGGCTTTTTTCAACAAAATTGTGTCCATGCTGGAAGACAACTCCACATCAGAGGTCAGATGTATAAGTTGAAGCTTGAACACTACACTAATATGAGGGATTATCTGCAGCAATTGAAAAGCTTGAAGGATAAATTTCATGCGGCTGGAGGAAAGCTTGATGATCTGTCTTTAGTTATGCATACTCTTCAAGGATTATCATCTGAATATGATCATCTTACTCACTATTATGAGATGAAAGCTAAGATAAATGTACCTTTCAGTCAACTATAACAGCAGCTAATAGATGCAAAATCTAAGCTTAAAAGAAGAACATATATGGAAGGGGCTCATTATTCTAAAGCTGACATAGTTTCTAGTTCTACTATAGTGAATAATTTTTTAACTTCATTTCCTGTTTCTTCTTCTCCTAATGTTTCAACAGTTGTCTCTTCAACTGATCATAACAAATCTGCTCCATATATTTGCTGGCATTGTGGAAAGAAGGGTCATTTCAAAAAGGATTGCAGGCAATTGCAAAGAGATATTGCTCAATACGATAAGGATAAAGCTCAAAACTCAAGTCCGTCATCACAGCAGCCAACAAACGTATTAATTCCTTTAGAAGAGCTTTCAACATATGTATCAGATCTACCTTTAGAAGAGCTAGAGGTTCAATTTCTTAATACCGCTGCTCAAACTTGTTAAGTGGTCGGGGTTCAGGCAGATGGGCCTGAGCAGATTCACTAAGTTCAGTGATCTTTGATGCTCGACGGATCTGCTCGTTAAGCGTCACGAGGGATTTCAGAAAAACTTTAGGGAAATTTTGCAGTTAAGGAGATGAATTAAAAAAATCTTGACCACTGATGAAGAACTTTGCACACTTAATAAATTTGAGGACTCAAGAACATGTACATTCAATAAATCTTGAAACTCTTAGTCAAATTTCAGGAAGGTAATCAAATTTCACTCAAACTCCGAGAGGAGAAATACATCAAAGTATGAAGATCATAACTCATGAACAAAGGCAAATAACAGTTAAAAACCTGAAGGCGAAAATGGACCAAAAACAATCGATGACTACGGGCGATCAAAGTTGTTGGACCCTTCTTCAATCTGGAGTGGGGTCTCTTATAGGCAGCCGGATCGTGGTCTGATGATGGCGACATGATTGCCCACTAGGTGAAGCTGTTGTAACTGAATAGGGATCACACTTTGCAAATAATGGAATATTGTTGCAGCGAAAAGTACCCCTAATGACCTGTGGGATCTGTCGTGCTCGTGATCGTGCCAAGTTCCGTGCCCAAAATCGGGTGTAAAATCGTGCCTGTGCACAAAATCGGGAGCAGCTTTGTGAGTCTGTTGTGTGCTGCTTCCCGTGCCCCGGTTCGTGCCTATGGCCTTCTTGTAGATATATTACGATTTCCTTTGTATAACATTGCTGCCCTTGGCACTTCTCCATAAACTACACATGCAATCCTGGTGAAAGCATGCTACTCATGGCCTAAAGAACATGATTGATATGATCTCATCATCGGCCATGCCCTCATCCTACACTGAGGGATCTATCTGTGCTGGACACACGCATGCACTCCTGCCGAATGCATGCACTCACCGCTTGAGCGTTGGCGACGATATCATTGGCGACGCGCCGTGCCCATCTTGGAGCTAGCTTCTTACAAGCCCCAATTCGCAGCCTAGCTTGCTTGACTTTAATCTTAAGCCAAAAATTATCACCAACTTGAAATTCCCTTGGCGATCTATGCTTAACAGCACGGCTCTTCTGACTCCTAGCTACTAGAAGATATCCTCTGACTTCCTGCACCAACTCCTGCATAACAACAAGAAGGTTCTGAGAGATCTCTACTTGGACACTGGATTGTGCCAAGTATCTGGGGTTAAGCATTGATAGCCCTAATTAATCATAAAAGGGGACATCCTAAATGACTCCTGTTTGGGACTATTGTATGCAAACTCCCCTAGATGAATATAATCACCCCATTGGACTGCTGATTTCAACCATAACTCCTCAGCATATCCTCTAAAGTCCTGCTGGTCCTCTCAGTCTGCGCATCCATTTGAGGATGATACGCTGCACCCATCTAGAGCTTGGTCTGGATAGTTTCAAAGAAGTCCTTCCAAAAGGCATCTGGAATACCCAAAGGTTCATGCTGACCTGGAATTCGGAGTTCTCCGCCTTCGTCTGCTGACACACTTGGCATTGCCTGAATTGCCGATGTCCTCTTCATGCCAGGCCAATAGTAACTACTTCTCACTTTGAAGTAAGTTTTCACGAATCTGCATGCCCTGCAATTGGGATTATTGGCATCGATCCGAGCCATTGGATCGAGATTCTAGAAGGGGGCGAGCATGCATGCCTCGCATGCATGCATTGCATGCATGCATTGCATGCATTCTTTGGTGGGAGATCGCTATTTTAGGGGTGATTCTTCAGCAGCATCTCATCGGCGCTTCCTCGTCGTCACTCAGCAGTACCATGTTCTCTTTTCTTCTCTTTGAACCCAGGCGGGGGAGGGGCTTCTCTCTGCTTGGTTTGAACAATTTGGCGTCTCCTTCATGCTGTGGCTTCATCTTTAGCCTGCCCGAGGCGCTGTTTCTGAGGCCTGCCTGAGCGTTGGCAGTGACGGATGGCGTTGGAGCGGCGGCAGTGAAGGATGGCGTCCCTGTGTGTGCCTGAGCGGATGTGCGCCTG
>JAANSK020250452.1:0-13310 GCA_011763485.2 Isoetes engelmannii
GCTAAGGCGTGTTGCTTGCAACTATAAGGTTGTGAGTTCGAGTCCTGCCTTGTGCAACTACTTTTTGTATCCGTGTGGTGACCATCTTTTGTACATACTTGTATAATACTTGGATAATCCGTATGGTCATCACAGGTAACAAGAAAACCCTTAGTATACGGTGCAGAAAATCTAGAAGAATATCCATTTAAAAAATATACAGGCTTAAAATGCTACAAAATGTGATAAAAAACCACCCCTTTCCGTATATTTTCGTACGAAATCACTCCAAAATAACCCATTCCTTATAACTCAGATGGTTCACACGACATTTCAAGGTGAACCCCCCTTGTATGCATCATGTAGATCAGAGCAGAGACGCAATCATATATGCTAAAATCTATGAACCACGAGACACCCATCGGATAATACCTTTTATACTGCTCCAATTCTAAAGTTATCGTGTCTGCAGCCCTTTTTTTATCGTCTGGGTTGAACTTCGGCTCCTTTGGCAAAGGAATTGACGCTGGAATGGGTGTTGGTGAGACATAAACAATAGCTTGCAACAAACTTTCTGGGACCTTGGGCTTGGGCCTAGTTGGTCCGATGACCTTGAGCCTGACTGCTGATATTAGCTCCATTGGCATAAAAGCAGTGGAGTCATCGTATTTCCTATTCCTAAAAAATTTGCTGGTCCCCTCACTTTCTTCCAAAACGAGTTTTATTTCAGAATTAGGCGACTGGCCCCTTGAAGATTCGGTGGACATGTCTTTCGAACTTTCAGATGAGTCTTCAGGTAACTTGTCCTTAGAATATTCATGTGACATTGCCCTTGAAGATGGACTTACCTTTGGAGGAGATACATCTTTCGTGCTAACATTACGTTCTCCATTCCTCATAAAGATTTCTCTGTTTATCTCCTTGTGCCTTGTAGCTAGTCATGAGTTGTCCATTCTTGTGGGTCTATACTGCATTTCAGACCAGCAGCCTTTAATGATCCATGAGACGGTAGTGGCCAGCCGTAACCTTTAGCGCTATGGTCCTTTTTTCCTGCTCTAGACTTATGCGAACTTGTCGTCATCATAGAAGGGTTATAATTCATCCACTGCATGACGTATTGCAAGAGTTGGTGCTGGAAGACATCTTCCACTAGGCATATGCAAGGGGGGTTCACATAGTGTAAATCCGTACGACCACAATGCGTGACCCAAAAGGGGTTGTTTTGAGGTTCAAACTTACATATACTCGTACAATTCTGGGGTTTTTTGGCTAATTCTGGGGTAATATGTGGCTGAAAATGGTGTTTTTGGTAGATTTCTAAGGCGTATATGGGGGGGTTTTGAGGAACCCCTTGCAAGCATGTGGTATACCCCCTATACAATAGGTGCACCCCCCCGGGGGCATATGATAGCGTTGTCAACCTTACTGGCACTACCTTGCCACATGGATATTATAATTCCCATCTGCTCATCAACCTTGTTCTTCTTTGCAGCTGTGATGAACAGGCACAGGTCCTTGCGTTTGTCCCGTTCCTTTTGGGGCACAACTTGCGCTATTTTTATACACCATCTCTTATCAGGCGAGCTGATGATAATTTTGTGTGGCTGGATTCGAGGGATTGCGGATGCAAATCTTCGAAGCAAATGGAAAGGAACACGGTACATGTTATGCAAAGAACAACAAAAAGGGAACATTGGGAATCACTAAACTGCATTTTTCAAGAGAAACAATACTAGAGCACCTGGGATTCTTGTTATAACCAGGTACAATGTTCCACTAAATCAAACTTGATAAAGGCCCTAAATTTCAACCCCCAGTGTTGCTCAAGCTTCTCCATCAATTGCAGCAGTACATAGTAACTATGGTACGCAATATATGCATACCATGATTACTTCTTACTACCGCAATAGATGGGTTGCTCAGGCAACATTTTGAGTTGAATTTTGAGGACTTGCTTATGTTGGAAGTTGTACAATATTACATTTGAAAACTTCCACCCTTAGACGGACAACAAGTACATTAGTGATTGGCAGGCAAACGCAGTAGAAGCTGACTAAGATATGCATCATTAGTATGCACTTTGAACAAATCGCAAGACAGGCACCAGTATTGAACCTACTTGCACGTGTGATACTTGGCGTAGTGCAATCCTGACCACTGGTGTAAGTATATGTAGAGGATTATTGCTTGTCGTTGGGCCATTGTACTATTTTTTTTGTTAATGAATGCCAGACTTTATTTAATCAAAGAATCAAATACAAGTATACATGCAAAGACAGGAATAAAATCTCAATGGATAAGCAAAGACCCATTGAGTGAAACAACCTGCCTAAGCATAAGAGCGCACATCCAAAATACTCCTCAAAGATTAATCGCCTCTTACGGGGGGCAAGTGAAGAACAATGATACGACTTAGCAATGCGACCTTGAGCTTCTTGGATTACACGGTTATCTGCCACATCCAGACCTTTGAATATTAGTAGTCTGCGTCTTTTCCAGATAGTCCAAAGCAACCATCCTGCAGCTAGATGAAAAGCCTGATTTTGTGAGGTCATTGTACTCTTGATTGTATAACATATTCTTTGGCGACCTTGACGAATCTCGTGTTTTTTCTTCGTATGTTCCTTGTTTCTCGCGAGATGAAACATAGGAAGAAAATACGCAAGAGATTTGCCATGGTCTTCAAAGAATCAGTTATACAATCAAGAGTACAATGGCTAGAAGGCGAGCAAGAACACGTGACAGGCACCTAGAGGGTTCAACAAGAATGAGAGGTCTCTAGATGAACAGATGAACACAACAATGAAGAAACAACATACGCTGCCAACGACCGCGGTTGCGATCACTGGGATCGTGTAGAAAGAAGTAGTCACAAAAATGTTATATTTTTCAAACGCTTTAATGTTACATTTGACAGTAAACCAGCTTAGCATGTAGACGCCTTCAGAAGCTAAATAAGATACTCATAATTAACATGTGCTTTGTACGGTCGTCTTTCTAGTAAGTAGTACACCAACAAGGCATCCAAAAATTTAACCATTAAGCAACCACTATAGATATGGTTTTTTTTTTATGCGAAAACAAATATTCTTAGTAAAAACCACGTATTACAGTGGTGTTTATAATGTATATATGGTTACTTATATTGGTTCAGGGTCTAGTAAGATTGACAATGGTTTATAGCATGGTTTTCTATATCATGGATGGTTATTCCTATGGGTTGCTTAGCATAATATAATTCATCAAGTTCGTAGTGTTTTGTGGTACAGTTTTTGAACAACAAAGTAAATACAATAAAGGTTATTCATGTTAACTTTCTAATGTAGCACCACTTAGAACATTAGAGTAGTTTATATGGTGCTTTTGTATGTCAATTTCCATATCATGGTGGTTATTGAAGTTTGTTTTCAGTTGTAGCATTGTTATACTAAAAATTGGTGATTTACAACATGGTTTTCAATACCATATCAATAGTCAATAGTCATGGTGGTTATTTGTAATTCCCAAAGAGGTGGTTATCCATAGCGGCTAATTTATAATGGTTATTTACAAAGCATCGAAAAATGAACAACATAATTAATTAGTATCAAACCACTATAGCTATGGTCTTTTATACCATTTTTTAATCTCTAGCAGAAACCACATATCTTGTAGGTATTTATATCATTGAGAATTGAGGACCAATTTAATGTGATTATAAACCTACAATGCAATTGGTTCATAGTTCAAAAGTATCTATCTTTAGATAGGGGAGATACGAGTAACTTAAGTATCTAAAGAATCTAACATTCTTAAGATACATAAGGTACGTGATATAAACTTATAAATTATAAATACAACAAATTTACAGCTATAAACGTCTATATTATATATACTAACAAGTTTGTACAACACATAACATAGTTAAATACTAGAATAAAGATTCATCCAAAATGGGATGCCCTTCCAGTTTCGAAACTAAAGGAGAGATATACATGCTTTGCTTATATTCTACTGTTCTAACAACATAGAAACAGACCAGTATAGCCTGTTTAACTTTGCAAACAGAGACGCAAATAATTTATGGGTGCAAATGGATCGATTCAAGTGCAGATATGATCTCCACATAGTCGTCTGCCGCAGAATCATGGAAAGGGGAAAAACATGGGAAAAAGTTATCCAAAAAAAGGGCATGTATCTAACAAAAGATACGTTAGATACAGGTACGACACGTATCTTTGGTAACGTGCGCGTGTCTAACCATCATTGAATTGGTTACAAGCATATGTCCTTACAAAAACTCTGCAAACTCTGTCATTGAGTTCTTTCAGCTCTAGGCATCATGATGACAAAGAGAAAATCAAAGAAGTATCTTGCTTATTGTCTGACAAGGCAGTACTTATTGCCTCATATCATAGCGATCTAATATATTTTTTGGATTTAAGCACCCATAAATTATCTGCAAATGGGGCAAAAATAGGGAATTCCATTTTTAGATTCTAGGCCCAGTTTGAATAAAAGCTTAGGAACATCAAGATTCCATGTCGGAACTGATGGATTCAGTCACAATATTGAATCCTCCATGTGCTTTAGTTGTAGATCTGTTTAATTCTTATCTATAGATTGATGAATCATTAGCTGTAGATATGGCATACCATTATCTATTTCTGTCCCAAAAAGTTTTTGACTTTTCGTTTTGTGCCATGGGGATGTAGATATGGCATACCATTATCTATTTCTGTCCCAAAAAGTTTTTGACTTTTTGTTTTGTGCCATGGGGATCGAATGCAATTGACTGGAATCTAACAACGCATTGAACATAATAATAATAAAAGCTTCGGATGCAGGATGGTAGTCAGCAAATTATTAATCAGTTTACCGACGATCTTGGTGGCAGAAGAGAGGAATTTGCGGAACGTGAAGGGTTTGCTGGATACTTTCTCTTTGGCCTTGGGCATTCTTTTGAATTGGAGGAAATGCTCAGCATTATGGGCTCTGTTGACTCCACCTCCACCTTGCTTGGCTCTTTTCCCTTGGAAGGTGCTTCCAGGTAATGTGTGCACAAAGCTGCTGGGTATTCCCTTTGGAGGAGATATTTCTATGGGGAGGGTGTGGGATGAGCTTCTGCAGGGGCTGCAGAAACACCTTAATTGGTGGAAGGGCAGCAAGCTGTCCATGGTAGGTAGGATTACTATTGCCAAGTCGGTGCTCTGTAGCACGCATGTGTACACAGCCTCCGCAATACTAGCTCCTGAGGGTAAGATGCATGCCCTGGACCGGATTGTTCGGAATTTTGTGTGGGGCGGGGACGATGAAGGGGCAGTGGTAAAGGTGGCTTGGTGGAAGTGCCTCCGCCCCCGGGAGGATGGGGGTTTGGCCATTCTGGATCTGGCCTTGCATAGTAAGGTGTTGGTCTCCAAGTTTGTCTGGAGCATTCTGCTGGAGGGGACGTCATCTTCTGGTGCGGCGTTGCTTCTGCAGTCTCTTCGACATTGTGTGGCGTTTGGGAAGCCGACTGTTCCTGTGGAGTTGCCTTGGGTGCTGTTGTATGGTCTCAGGCCTTTCCCACACGCATCCCCTTTCCTCACGGGGGTGTTGCGAGCTTGGGAGCATGTGTGCGTGCTTTTTCAGCTGGATTATGCCGTTGTTTATCACCACTCCTCTCCTTTCTTGTGGGTTCCTCTGCCCCATACGCACTTGCCCTTGGCTGCCACTGTGCATGCTCGGACGCAGGCCCGTTGGAGGCAGGTTGCTATGCGCATCTTGGAGGATTGGTATTCAAAGGGCCAGCTAGCTTCTTGGGAGTCTTTTCGAGCCCGCTTTCGGCTGCGGGGTAGTGATCGGGCTATTTGGGAGTAAGTGGTGCGGAGTATTCCGCAGCACATACCTATAGTTCTTCAGGGTGAGGTGGTGGTGCAGGTTTGCAAGGTCCATCCTGATGTTGTGGCCTCATGCTTTGTGCGGTCCTGTTACCGGGTGCTGGCTATTCATGACACTTTGCCCCCTTCAAGCAAGTGGTGTCTGCAGCTCCCAGGTTCTTGTTGGCGCTCGGTCTGGACGTGGACTTGGAGTCCACTTCCCCCACCAAAGGTTAGGGTGTTGTTGTGGTAGGTGGTGCACCACTGTATCAGGGTGAACGCCCTTGTGAGTAGGTTTAGACCGGGTGTGAGCCCTCTTTGCCCTTGTTGCGGCCTTCACCGTGAGACTGTGGAGCATTGCCTGGTTTTATGCCCCCACCTGCAGGCAGCTTGGGATTGGGTCAGGGCTTTGTTTCAGGTGAGATGGACTAGCCAGCAGTTGTTACTTCATGTATACCCTATTGCGTGGCCACTCCTACAGAAGCAGGCTTTGCATCTGTGTGTGGCTTGGTTGGTGTGGCTGATCTAGAAGCGGCAGCGATTGTGGATCTTTCAGGGGATTCAGCAGCCTGCAGCCTCTCTTATTCCTCGACTCAGGCACAAGCTATTTCAGAGCTTTCTTGTGTTCCTGGGAGCAGCGGAGCGGAAGTTCGCCATCTGGCGGGACTGATTGGGTATTGTAGATGTTGAGGGCCGGTTTGTACAGAAGTAGAGTTGCAGTTCCTTTGTGAGTTTGTTATGGAGTGTCGAGGTATCGCTGTCTTTTTGGGGCAGTTCTGCTTCCTCCTCACTCGATTTGTATTATTACCATTCTTTTAATATATTGGTGACATAGTTCTTCAAAAAAAAGGAGGGGGGGGGGGGGGATTTGGAAGGTCTTTCATGTCTTGAAAGTCCTATCCACATTGGCGGAGATAGTAGGTCTGACTACATGCATACAATTTTTTGGGGCCTCCACCTCCGCAGCCTTCCCAAACGAGGACATGCTCTCCCACCCCCATACTCGATCTGGCAAAGAATGGAGACCAAAAGAGGAACACTCCAAACTGGTATTCGCATCCAGATGGAGGCCTCTGCTTCCCAATCCAATGGCAAAATGGCATGTGGTAGCCATTAAGGCATGTTCGTATGGAACAGTGACAAGTTCGAATCCCTATGTTCAAAAAAAAAAAATCTTTTAAAAAAGAACTATGGGAGTTAAACAAAGAGAGCAGCAAGCCGATAACTGTTAGGATTAAAAAACCCCCTCCCCGAAGAACTTTTTGAGGGAAAAACCTTGGCAGTAATAAGTATGCTAGCATACTGTACAATAATATAGTGTCATTCAATACTGCACCGTTGGACACAGCTGAGTCCGTGTATCCATGACCTGAAGATACGAGCCCATCAAGCCCACGGAGATCGTGTTCAATAGCTCATGCAATGGCTGGTCAGGCACAACTAACTGAATATACCGTGCTCGGATATGATCGAATGCTGGACAGGTCTGAAGTGCATGACATTCATCCTCAATGGCTCCCTGTTTGCAACAATGACAGACCCTCTCCTCGCGTGCCTCCACGGTCCATCGAACTGTCTCAATGCGGAGGCGATGTGCACCCGTTCGGATGGAAGCTATCAGTCTACGCCTCTTCATGAGTACGCAAATGAGTGTTGTGGGCCTCGGATGAACATATGATTGACTTGCTGCCGATAGTGTACCAGCTTGACGTGTGCCAGAGCATCTGCATCCCACAGTTTACTACGGAAGCAAGCCTCAAGGTACTGCCCCAATTGATTGTGGTCCTTCTCCGTTCATACGTGCACGCACCTGTGTGCCTGTATATTCCATCGGGAGAGCCACTGAGCGTGCTTGTTCTTCCAGCAGGCTTTGAGGCATTGTGGGCCCATTGCTATAGCTAAAGCAAGATTGGATAAACGGTTATCCCCCATACCAACGACCTTCTGGAAGTAAATAATATAACGGTCCAGTGCGCCCTCTGAATGGGTAAGAAATCGTTGGGGTTCTACACGATTGGCATTCTACAAGGTGGCCCGCAAGGCACTTTGTGATTTCAAATTTTTTGGCCAGCTGCTCTTAAATTGTTTTTATCTAGTTGACACATGTATTGAAGATTGATTGGTCGAATAGAGGAGTAGGCGTCCGCAGGTGAAGGCTTATCCGAACATGTTGAAGAAGCGTAGTTTGAAAATACTGTCTCCGGGTTTTTTTGGCTCCGTCTCTTGGCTTCTTGCTTCTTTCCTTGGTTGAGGCTGCAACGTAATCTCCCATCCACTTTTGACATAGGCAAGGGTGCCAGGATACCTACCCAACAAAATGTTATCTCAATGATGAGTAAGTTTTCTGCCACCCTTCCATCAGATTCAATCAGAACTCTGCATTATATTATCATGTAGAAGGAGGGTGATGACCTCAAAAGACAAAGCCCAAAAAACCTTTAGAGACAGTCTTTTCTCAAAACTCTGGAACTCTTCTTAGATGTCTGCATTGACAGAAGGACCACTTCTCCACTCCAAAGCCGTGAATTGACTATGCGAATGGATCCATTACATCGGTCACGAATAGAAGGCTACCCATTGGTCAAGAAGTGCAAAACAAGTTCAACTCCCACACAATCTAATAGTCGAAGTATCCTTTTTCATGTTTACGAATATTGCTTTGTTCAACTACTGTGATCTCTTGGCAGTACTGCCCATGTAATTTGGTCCCTATGGTAATTTGGATGTTCTGGATGATATTGGCGATGTCGACTCATAGTTTCGACCCAGCTTAAATGGAAAAATGGTTGGAGTTCTACACGATAGCCTAGACTTCATGGTTTCAAAAGTTTTGTTGGACCTCAGATTTTCTTTGATCTACACGTAGCATGGTACATGAATTGTGGATTGAATGGTAGGATAGGGGAACTAGAGCCCAGAGGTAGTTCTTTCCCATCTGACATGTCAAAGAAGCGCAACCTAGAAGGCCGTCTCCGAGAGTTTTCTGAGCTCCTATCTCTTGGGAGCGGCCTTGATGATAGGTAAGTGTTCTAGCAAACTTATGTCAGGTTCCACTAGGACCCTGCATCATATTCTCACGTAATAATAGGGGGAGGCTATTATTGCCAATTATGGCACTATCTTAAATGCTATAATTTTCTACTCTAAAATTCATCCACCATGGCACAAGAAAAAAGGAAAAAACAGGGCCACATCATGTTCGTAATAGCCTCCCCCCTATTATTACGTGGGCTAATGGCCCGGGAGAGGCCATTAGGCCCTGCTCGGCCTGGCTCGCCCTAACGGGCTCGCCATAGCCTTACAGGGCGTAATGGCCTCCCCCGAGCCATTACACCTTCCATAAAGCTTACATGTAACTTTGTTGCGTGTTGTTTGAACTTGTCACTGCATCTATTCGGTGAGGAATATGAAATGTCAATTAGATAACTGGAGATCGCTCAAACTATCTCAGCCCGATTGGGATTGTGAATTTGTTTTAAAGGAAACCCTTCCGGGTTTTAATGGAAACCCTTCCGATTTTCCAAAATTGAATCCCGGAAGGGTTTCCGCATTTAATTGAAGCCCGGCAGGGTTTCCTTAGATAAAAAAAAATCTGCAACGATTTTTTGGGAACTACATCCCACCACTAATAAATTCTTTCTATCTAATGCATGCGGCCTGATTTGGTAAAAGTTTTGGGAGAATTTTTTTTGCTTTTGCAGAGAAAAATTCCTGTTATTTCTTAAGCGTCCATGCAATCCCGCGTGTTCTTGCGATTGAAGCTCGAGTGCATCCAAATTCGAGCAATCCGTGCATGAAGGTAAGATCAAGGGACATTCTATTGAAAGAAAGAGTTGATTTTGGCAGGATTTGCACTGTATTACTCCAAAATACTGACACAGATGATGGTTTCTGTTTATCCAGCCACTCTAAGCATTTCTGGTCTGATATGCTTAATTCTTGTTCTTCACCTTCTAATCCAAAAAACGAAAATGGCAACAATGGTCCCACAGGTAAGGGGTTTGCAGTAGAATTTCTCGCATTGCTTTTACTTTGTCTGTTTCAAGCTCCTCAAATGTCCTCTCCAGAATATATTTTGCTTTATCTAAAAATTTGTATCCCTTTCTGATCATTTCTATGGTTTGCCCTTGAGCGAATAAACAAATAGGCAAATCTGTAGGCTTCAAGGACTTTCCAGCGCTCAAACTATCTCTGGCGTGATGAGTAGGAGAAGGTACAGCGAGGGGATTTTTTTTTTGTGGGTCGGAAAGGGTTTAAGCAGCATGTGTCGGAGGCTGATTTGGGTTTGTTTTTCTCTGAGGCTCCGGGAACTCACCTTTCAATTTTGATGCAGTTCTCACTCTTGAAACAACAAAATCTTCCAGCATTTCCAGCTTCTTTCAAACTAGGTCAGCATTTTTTCCGCCTCTGTTGTACTCCTTTTCTTTTCTGTGGAGGTAATCTTTGCTTTTTTCCTTAAGCTTATATCGGAACCCATTTTGTGTTTACGCTGTTAGTCTCCAAAGCATTCGGTAAAGCAAAAAAAAAAAAAAAATAGAACTAAACGCATTGAATATGAAGCAGAACCCTGAATATGAAGCAGAGCACTGAATATGAAGCAGAGCAGAAGAAAATCCGGCTCCAGTAGGGTTTCGTGACCACCAAAACCCTACCGAATTTCCCTTTTTCTTGTTTCCAATTTTGCCGATCTTGGACTTGAATCTCTAACAGGATTATGGGCTCCTACCAATTTCTTATGTGATCCGGTGCTACCGCTTGAACAGTAATGAATCCGGCTGGGGGGCAGCGTTATCTGGACCAAGGCTTTTACAGCCCATTTTACTCCACAGATAAAAGGGTTGTGCTGTAGACTTGTAAAGGAAATATTAGATTCTGTGAATTCGTCAGGATTGAACAAAATCGGCTTCCGGAAGTTCTTAAAGCAAGAAAGAAGCAGTAAGACTCCTCTGGTCCAGCTTGCAATGAAACATGTCACCTGTACTGAAGATGCAGCAGTGTTTATGGCTCTTACTGCTGCTGTGGATTTGAGCATTCATGCTTGCCTATCTTTTTCTCGCAGAATAAGCAAAGAGCTTTGCAACCCTGAACACTAAGGTTTTTTTATATTACCAGCTTGCTCTGTAGTTGCGCTATACAGCCATGATTTTGCAGGCAGTTGATGAGAGCTCCCATTTCTATCTTGTACATTCTACATAAAAGAAAAACTTGGGAATTCAAAGATACTGATAATTGTTGTCCATTATATCCTGATTTTGGAAACCAGCTTAGTTTCGTTTCAGGAAAGGGATCATAAGATAGTAATATTTCCAGTTTCCAGTTGGAAAGAAAAACTGTAATTGATGTATCATTAACGTACTTGTTGCTTGCAACAACGAAGCTCATGCATTTTCTAATTGCAGGCGTGTTTTTAACTTCTTGAGCAGGCGTGTTTTGGAGCGAGAGGCCCGAGCGTGTTACAAGGTTAGCCAATTGTCTTCGTATTGTCCTCCAACATAGCTATTTTCGTATGCATTGTTTAGATAAATAGTTGTTATCCAGTTTATTCAAGAATAGCTTAATTATAGTGAACTATTTTTGAATTATTTTCATGTTGAATGCTTGAAGGTGGAGCGCTTTTCTCAATTGGGCAGATTATCAAGCTTCCACAAAGTTTTAATTTCCTATAAAATATATTAGATACACGAAAGCGTTTTGAAGTAATCAAACGTGGAATGGATCCTTGTATCATGTTCAAATATTAATGCAAAGGCACTCAAAGTGCAGTTTCATTGCGTTTCTTCTTCTCCTTCTCATGTTAAATGGCTCGTGAACGTATGAAGTATAGATGCAACAAAAATAAGACTCGATAACTCATTGAATGATTTTAGAGCACAGTTATCACAACCTAATTGTGACTTAATCTCGACTCCTCTAGACTATTATGAGGATGAGAATGAGCTCGTCATTGTTTACTTGTCATTGATTGCTTGTTATTCGTTGTTTATCATTGATGAAACTTAGCTCCTCATGGTTTGCTTGTCATTTCTTCTTTGTTATCCATTGTTTGCCATTGATTCCTCGAAACAAAGCGAGTTGTTGTTTTTACACAATTTTTACTGTACATTGCTGTCATCTTACATGCTTATGGTTTTTTTGTTGTTCATTACTAAAGATGGCGGGAGAAGGCCTAGACCAGGCCGCAGCAGGTGCAGCACCACCTCCTTTGGCGGTTAGGACGTTCGCGCCTGATGGGTTAGTCCGCTACATAAACTTAGGTGTCTAGTATTTGATATTTAGGCATAGTCATAGACATAGTTGTGTCTTCTCGATCTAGTTTCCGTTGTCTTAATTTTTTTTTAGTACATGGAGAAAATAGACTATGGTTTTTAGTGCATAGAGAGTGAGTCTATCTTTCGTCCATTATTTTAGTGCTAGGTGGACTTAGAATTTAGGGTTCTTTAGGGACGAGTTACATGGGGGATGTAGAATACGATGCGTGTTGACCACCATCCCTTGAGAGCCTACTAGGTCTCAGGATAGATGGTTTTGTGTGCACGAGGGTTGCGCACATATCCCTTCGGTAGAGGAGGGTGGCTTTGGACTAGGGATGGATGGTGCGAAGAAGCACCACGAGAGGCAGCATGGGGAGGTACCATGGGTGCCTTGGCCTCGCGGTGCACGCAGAGTGCATCCTAGAGACGAGGTGGATGAGGCAGCACAGGAGAGGAAGAGGCATAGGGATCGCCTTCGTGGTCAGGAGAGATGCACCACCACAGAGTTTCTAGTGTCTCAGCAGGAGTCATGCTTTAGGGCCAGGCTCCGCAGACGGGTTGTGGCAGAGTGGGGAGACATTGTGAGGCCCTTCACCCAGGAGGACCTGGCATTGAGATACCCACAGGGAGAGGCATGCTGGATAGCGGACCGACTCCAGGCACTCTATGCAGTGCGTGACGAGGGGCGAGACGTCCGTCTCCGGCAGACCCAGGTCAGGATGGGCTTACGTAGAGGAGTTGTTGAGGAGGAGGGAGTTGACCTTAGCCAGGAGGACCTTGTTGTTGAGGAGGAGAGGGCCGCAGGCCCAGAGATTGCAGGTGATGCCGTGGGTAAGATTGGAGAGGTACATGGATCAGGCGTGACAATAGACTTGGCAGCACAGTTGGAGTTCCTGGGCCCTCACGGCTTAGTAGGTTTTTTGGCACTGCCTCGGAGAGCCCGCCTTTCACGTCATCCATGACTTGTGATGTCGATCTCAGCCTTGGGATCACTAGACCTTTGGGACCCTCCCCTTCCATGACTCCTGGAGGATCTGCCGAGGCCATAGAAGTGCTCGATCCTTTGTATCGTGACACATACGGACCAGGAGTGGATTGGAGCAGGCTACGAGTGGTGTTTTGGCCCGTTGTGGATGGGTGAGAGTACTCATTTGTATGCATTTTCTTGTGGTTATGTACTGACTCCTTGTATCACAAAGTGCCCACTGGTGGTTGTATGTACTTGTGCGAGACACTAGCGTGG
>JAANSK020250463.1:0-13309 GCA_011763485.2 Isoetes engelmannii
GGAGCACACGTATATACCGAAACATTAAAAAAAAGGCCACATTCTATTGTCCATGAGGTTGGCTGGAAGCGAACCTCGTAATTTTTTCGTTTAACGCCGGGTTCTGGAGACTTTTTTGCTTCTAAGGTAGCTGGACCGTTTGAAAAGTGCCCTTTATACGCCCTTGATTTGCTATTTGGAGCAAAATGAGAATGTACGGATTCTCAAATAAATGAATTCATGCATATAATTGTCCACTGCTCAAATGTCTCCATGTGTACCTTCATTTTGTTTGTTTTGTTCTATTTTTGCTTGTTCTTTTAATGTGTCTTACATGGATTTTTTATGATTTATATGTGGAATCGCATTGTAATAAAAAATATAATTTACTTTCATTTCAGGAGCATGTACCCGAGCACGAGGCGGAGCGTAACGGGGCGGAGCGTAACTGCTTTCTGTTGCCGATCTGTATCCCAAAAACATGCCACGGCCCAGCATGAGATTTTAGATCCACTGTATTGAGGTATCCTGAGAGCTTGCTTCCAACTACAAATGGTGACTTGACTGGATTACATTCAGTCATGTTAAACTTCTCCAAAACTGAACCTATGTAATTACTTTGCTTTAACATGACTCTTCCATTTGTCTTGTCTCTGCTAACTTCAATTCCCAAGAAGTTAGATAATTCCCCCAAGTCAGTCATTTCATATTTTGACTTTAGCATGTCTTTACATTGTTTTAGAATTTCAGAATTGCTGGCAGCTAGTATGCAGTCATCAACATAGATGGCCGCTTCTTGATCCTCTTTTCGCCATGGTCGGATCTAGTGCAACTCCGCCCGCCCTTCTTGTAGATTTTTTCCACAGCTTAGAGCTCACTCCGGAAGAGCAAACCCATTTCAATGAGTTGGCTTGTTGGAATTCAACAGATTGAAGTGGCCCACTCTGCAAGAGGAGCAGCTACAAGAGTTTGCCCATTCTTACCGGGCTATGGACGATCTAATGACCGCAAAGGTGGGAGGCAAGACTGTAAAGATCACAGAGGAGCTCCTCAAGTGGGCTTTCCTCTTTCCGCAAATTAATCAAGCGGACATCCTGCTTATCCGGTTCCGCAACTCAAAAAAGGGGTTGCCATGAGCTACAAAACCCTTCTGCCCCATCTTGCCCAATTAGGCCACCTGGCCTGGAGAAAAATTGACAGGCAAGCAATGAAGAATACGCAGCTCAACAAGCTAATCTGCCACACCATTGTGCTTGCTGCATGTGCTGACATGCCCATTAATTGGGCTTTGCTTTTGCAATCCCGAATGGATAAGGCGATAGTCCCACTGAGGGAGGACCCACCAAAGTCCCGGCGCCACGCGTGTTACTTCGGCGAGCATGTTCAGCACCTTATCAACATCGTGCTGGGAATTGCCCCAACCTTTCACGGGCCCCAGATAACCCCTACGGCGCAGCTTCATGACCAAGCCTCTGGCTCTAGGCAGCATGCCCAGCCAGCCGCAAAGGACGTGCTACAAGCGCAACATGAGGAAGCAGAGGTGTGCAACATGAAGCCGTGTCCCATGAGGAAACAGAAGTCCAGAAACTTGACCACGACAAGAAACCTCAGGATGCTGCTGCTAAGAAGTGCAGACACAGCGGTGGCCACAAGGGGGCCAAACAAAAGAAGGAGGCACGCAAGCTTGAAATTCGGGAGCGTGGCCCAGCTGCCAGCCAAGAAGAAGCAAGTAGGGCAGAGGCCATATAGATCTGGGAATTACACAAAACATGCTTCGCAACAATAATTCGCACTGGTAGAGAGAGCTTAGCAGTGTTCCACAAAAACAGATGCTTGCGCAATCCTTCTATTATAATATCCCACGCCTCTAAGGTAAAAATACGAATGCCCACAGGAATACCCAGAGGTTTAGTAGCCTTCCCATGAGGGATCACCTTCCAAGGAAAATCAACAATACAAGGAGGCACAACACCGTCCTTAAAGCAGAGCACTTCGGCTAGCCTACAAGAACTCCAGATGCTAAAGAAAAGGTATCAAGAAGAAGTTTTACATTCTGAGGATTACCTGCATCAGCAACAAGAAAGAGGAAAGTGTCTTCAGCATACTAATTACAAACTTTCTGTGAACCATCCTCCATAGTCAAGCCCTGCACTATCCCATCCTGCACTACCTTAGCAAATAACCGTGAGAGGACCTCAGCTACTATTTTGAACAAAAATGGAGCTAATGGGCATAGTCCTATTGAGGGAGGACCCACCAAAGTCCGGGCGCCACGCGTGTAAACTTCAGCGAGCACGTTCAACGCCATGCTAGGAATTGCCCCAACCTTTCACGGGGCCCAGATAACCCCTACGGAGCAGATTCATGACTAAGCCTCTGGCTCTAGACAACATGCCCAACCCGCCGCAAAGGACACGCTACAGGCGCAACATGAGGAAGCAGAGGTGTGCAACATGAAGCCATGGCCCATGAGGAAGCAGAAGTCTAGAAACTTGACCACGGCAAGAAACCTCAAGATGTTGCTGCTAAGAAGCACAGGCGCAATGGTGGCCACAAGGGGGCCAGGCAAAAGAAGAAGGCACGCAAGCTTGAAATTTGGGAGCCTGGCCTAGCTGTCAGCCAAGAAGAAGCCAATAGAGCAGAGGTCATATAAATCTGGGAATTACTCAAAGCATGCTTCACAACAATAATTTGTGTTGGCAGAGAGAGCTTAGCAGTGTTCCACTAAAACAAATGCTTGTGCAATTTTTTTATGATAATATTCCACCCCTCTGAGGTAGAAATACGAATGCCCACAGAAACACCCAGAGGTTTAGTAACCTTCCCATGAGGGATCACCTTCCAAGGAAAATCAACAACACAAGGAAGCACAACACCGTCCATAAAGTAGAGCACTTCAGTTAGCCTACAAAAACTCCAGATTCTAAAGAAAAGGTATCAAGAAGAAGTTTTGCATTCTGGGGATTACCTACATCAGCAACAAGAAAGAGGAAAGTGTCATCAGCATACTAATTACAAACTTCCTGTGAACCATCCTCCATAGTCAAGCCCTGCACTATCCCATCATGCACTGCCTTAGCAAATAACTGTGAGAGGAAGGAAGGAAGGAAGTATATTTTAACGTCCACGGAGGCCAAAGGCCTATGAGACCTCAGCTACTATTGTGAACAAAAGTGGAGCTAATGGGCATCCTTGCCCCCCCTCCCTCCCCCGCCAAAAAAAAAAACAGTGGAGGGTTCCCCCTGAAAAAGCACAGTAGACTGTGTCGAGATGTGGAGTTTCATAACATCACTGGTCAACTGCTGACCAAAACCCAACGTCAAGAGACTCTTCCTCAAAAATTCCCAATCTACACTATCATAATTATGCCTTGGCAAAATCTAATTGAAGATAGACTATGCGCTGACCTTTTAATCTGGCCCAATACATACCCTCATATGCAACAGCAACACTGTCTAAAATGCACCTTGTTGGTAAGAAGCTAAATTGAGTAGGAGATATTGAAGAAGTCAAGACACCACGTACTTTCTCTGCAAGGGCGCCAGTCAGATATCGTCTTCGACTCCTTACACTTGGAAATAAGAGAAATGCAGTCAGTATTTAGGATCTTATCCAACTTCTAAACCCGCGAAACTCACAAATCGCAACCCAACCAATTCCAATATTCTTGAAACAATAACACCGAGAGACCACTTAGGCCAGGGCACTTGTCTTTCTTTAAAAGAGAGGCAAATAGATCTAAGTCATTGATGGCGATGTCTGATTCTAGGTGTGCACGTTGCTCTGCTGACACTATGGGGTGTACCGTCGACAAGACTGCGGATTGCATATCCTCTTGAAAGGGCAACTGGTGCTTCGCAAAAAAAGGAGGAAAAGTGGTCATGGAGATACTGCTTCAACTGAACCGGTACAGAAATCTCTGAACCATCAGGCAAAAGAAGGGAGTTAATAGAGGCCATCATACACCTTCTCTTAGCGGAAGGGAAAAAGAACTGAGAGCATTTATCACCATATTTAAACCATTCCAATCCAGCTTTTATCCTGGCTTGATTCACCTGAGCTGTCTCAATGGCTTCAATCTCTGTCAATATTGCTTTCTCCCTAATACCGAAAGAAGGAACCAGAGTGCGACACCTTTGCAACTATTGATACAACTTGGTTAATTGGCCCCTGGCCAGGACCCGCTGTGCATGACCCCATTGCTTTGTCAAGGATTTAACAGCCCTAAGAGCAGCAACAACCAGCCATACCACCCACTCGAGAAAATTCTTAAGACCATGCACTCCTACAACCTGCAATGAACTCAGGCGTTTCACTTAGCGTCATGGTGGTTGTTGTAGTCTATCTGTGAGCGCAGAAATTTGTGTGTCTTTAAGGGCATAGACACTCCTGCTGTTGTTGTCCTCCAGGACGCACAAGCTAGAATTGCTAAAGCTTACCATTGTTCTTCGCTTGCTCCTACCAAGCGATAGTTGATGTTTGAGATTTATTTGAGTGTGCTATCTTATGTATAGGCCGGTCGTCCTACTCCTCTGAGATCTTAATCCCCCTTGTGCATTTGTATTTGTCTTTTGTCTTGGATTTTTAATAAAGTTTGACGTCCTTCAAAAAGAAAAAAAAAAAAAAAAAAACAAAACACATTTAGCACCTTTTATTATAATCTTTCTTGTCAGAATGCATCAAACGTGTAGAGTGTCTAACATCACAAGTCTACTAATTGCCATTTTTCTACCTAGCTCCAGACTTGGAAAAAGACAACAGTACCATTATAACAGAACTCGCAAACTTTGAATCTTGATGTACTCCATAGTTGCAATATGCAAATGACACATAGCAGAGCCATGAAGTAGCGCAACTACATATGCATTATTTCAAGTAGCTAAATCTGTCTTACAACAAACCTTTCGGTCATATACCTCCACAATTGTCTTTCTGCTAGCAATGGATCTGACCTAAAACTTTGCATGCCAAAGACAAATGAAGTGATTGTACGAAGGGAATATTGTAAGCATTGCCCTTCCGGAATTCAGAGGCTAAGGGAATTGTAGAGCTCTGTTGAAAGAGAAAGATCATATTTTGTAGGCTTGGTGTAGACAAACATAGATACATTGGCAGTGTGTCATGTATATATAGCAATGTGGAGATTTGCAAGAAGCAACAGAAATATTCAAGAAAATGGCAAACAAAAGTTCACATTTTCATGAAATGTTTTGATCGTAGCTTATGCTCAGAATGATGAATTTGCTGATGCCCTAATATTTTTCATGAAATGTCTTGCCAAGTGCAGTGTTTTGAACTCCCATGATTACAGCATGTAAAGGCAGTGTCACTTTCTTTGTAAGGTTGCAAGACATATGAAAATAAAACACAAAATATCGAAGCAATTGGATCTGGAGCTCTTGAATCTGTCTGCCATAACTCATCAAAGCTCGAGTCTATAAAGCTGGAAGGGCAAAAGGATTTATCGTGTTAATGGTGTTGGAAGTCAGGTAACCGACCTGGAAGATCCTTTTCGTCCTGTGTGTGTTGTTGTCCCTGGGCTTTCCAATGCCGATCAACAAACTACGTCGACTGTAAAACCTTGGATACAGTAGGTCTACATTTCATCATGTAGATTAGTGGCCTACGCAAGGAATTGTATGGAATTTGGAGGTTCAAAAGAAGAAAGCATAAATTGCAATTATCAAGGAGAACGCAAAAAACTCAGAATTAGTCAAAGAAGAATAAGCTATCGCAGGGAAAAAGCGTGGAAAGCAAGGGATGGAATAAGCCAACGGATTGGTCTTGGAATGCCACAATTGCAGCCACGCTAAGCAACAGCTCGAACAAGTCGAAGTGTGTTATTCGGGATTTGCAGGGATGGAGTGGAGGAAAATTATCAGACTTTTTCTAATTTCTTCAGCCGTTGGATTGGAAAATAAGAGATCTAACGGCCAAAATTCATTTTTGCTGATGTGGAGGTGCACTTGGATAGCCCAGAAATCTAGGAATCCTTGCACCTCCCTTTAGGCAAGCCTGTGAAACAGGTCAAAGTGTGGTATTCGGGATTTGCAGGGATGGGTGGAGGAGAATTTCTAGACTTTTTCTAATTTCTTCAGCCGTTGGATTGAAAAATAAGAGATCTAATGGCCAAAATTCCTTTTTGCTAATGTGGAGGTGCACGTGGATAGCCTGCTGAAAATAAAATATATAAAAATTAAACATACGATGGCTTATTAGTAAGTTTTGATATACCTAATCAAGAGTATTTCCTACATGTTTTTCCCAACAAGGAAGTTTAGATTAAATTTTGATATTAAAACAACTGGCCAGATACTTCTTATTAATATGGAATTTTTTGGTTCATGCTTTTATTCTTCTTGTTTCATGTGAGTTCAAGATTTGGTTTGAAACGGAGACAAGCATTGGGGATTGTGCAGAACTAAATTGCCAAACTATGCTATTAAATGTGTAAAAATTGGGTCAATGTTCAACAGACCCATTAAACAGACTAATTCAAGATTTGGTTTGAAACTGAAGCAGAGACTTGTGGGTGATATACTAGCTGTTCCTTGAAAAAACTTGACTGAGAAAACTCTCGGTCTTGGCTTAGGATGACATTCATAGAAACCCAGAGGAGAACAGACCCCGATAAGCTAACCTCGGCGAGTGTGATTCGAGGGGAGATCAAGGGTTAAATTTGTGGCAGTCCCATGTTGTTTTGCATCCAGGGTCATTGGGAGGCGATCGGGGCCATTCGAGCTTTGAGACCAAGAATGGGGTTTTATAAGAGTGCAAATTTTTTTGATATGAATCACATGGAAACGTGATAGAATCAAGGTGCAAGGAATATTCACGTTATGATAAGGAGGGGGCAGAACCTTTGGTAAAAGAATCATATAGAAGAGTATAAATACGTGGCGTAGAGATACGGCGTAGGTACAGCGTAGAGATATGGGCTAAAGCGTAATCGTAGGTTATTTCGGGGTTTGTCCGGAGCTGTCCGGCAACAGGGCATCCAATTATTAACTAGGGCATCATTTTAATTTCTGGCCATGGCTCAGGCCTTGCCTCGCCGGACTTCTCTGTCGGAAGCTGTCAAACCTAATCTAGCGTGGCAATTCAAGAGCCGCCATGCTTTGAAATCGACAAACGGTTGCGTCGCCTGATTGATCCTTTGTGTGTGTGGACAAAACGGAAAAAGAAAGAAAGAAAAAGAAATGGATGGAATCGAATCCGGTTGAAACAGAGCTGGAACTGGCAAATCTGCTAATAGAAAGCATCCTGCAGAGGTCTGGTAAGCCTAATCTACGAGACCACTATCGCCATAGCCGTAGAAGCGGGAAGCAGTTCCAATCAAGCAGATTTTTAGGGCAGAAGAAGAACAGGGTTTTGGGTACTATTTGGCAGGATCGATAGTGGCCATATAGCGGGTTAAGGCCCCACAGGATTCACGCGAAGGGAGGATTCTGCCGTTACGCCGGAGTTAGGGTTTGCCCAGCTCGCACATGCGCCTAGTACTAATCTGACTCTGGGGTTCCTCGCCGGATCAGCGTGTGATGAGACCGGTTGGAAAAGTGCTTTGATTGGTTGGTCGCCCAGATGCCTGCTTTTCTGCCAAAAAGAACGCATTTTTTTTCGATGCTGGGAAATTAGGGTTTGAAGAACATCAAAGCTTATATACAAGTAGGTACATTATTCATTCATTCATGCATAATATAGTCTAAACAAAAGAATGCTTTGTTTATTAGCAACACCAGTGTACGTACTGGTTATCAGAAAGTTATATTGTGGTTTGGAGAACAAAGCTTACACGATATTCATTTCTACGAGAAAGAATGCATTTTATAAGAAAGGTGGCGCTCTTAAGCAGAGGCCCAGAGGGGTTATGTTAGGGTTTGCAGACAGGATAAGTACTTAATTCAGTGATATACATTAAGGCAAACAGAAAGCATGCATTTTTTATATAGGTAACAGCTTTATTGTTTGTGTTGAGATTACGATGCATTAAACAACTCTGCAGATGAAGGAAAGTTTTTGGGGATTTGATGTTGAAAGCAGCTAGGAGATTAGGGTTGAGGATCTATAGGAGCTATCAAGGCGGTAAATTGAAGATAAAAAGTTGTTAAGCACAGTTAGAAGCCATGAAACAGGAGGGGCTCGTTTAAATAACTAACGTGTAGGAGTAGTGAGCGTCGTATGTTTCTATTTTGGTGACTTCTGAGAAATAAATAAAAGTAAATTGAAAGCCACAAACTACTGCTTTGTTGTACTCTTTTGTAACCTACTAAACAGTGTAGAGTATAGCCCTTCAGAGAAAGGGTGGAGCCACATTTGAGCAGGTCCAAGCAAAGATGAAGAATAGGAGGTAATGGGTGGGTGAATTCACACACCAAATGCACGCAAGATCAGTCTTGAACATAGGGGTTGATGGACGACAAGTGTGCAGATGTTAGGGTGGGTGTTGTCTGTGTGAGGGCAAAGTGTCATTTTCTGCCTTTGCTTGTTCTTGACCCTTGACTGGAAGAAGGCCATGTGTGTTTTGGGCTTGCTAACTCAGCAAAGGGGACCCTTTATCTGGTCCTGGATTCTAGTCTTCTTGCTCCCTTTCCACACGGCACAACACCTGTGTCTGCTCTGTGTAAAATGCATCGATTGCGAGAGGAATGCGCATGCTTCTTGGATTGCAACACAGATGATGATCCTTGTATAATTGGCCTAGTCACGAGACCGTTGTGGTCCGGTTTAAAATGTCTATGGGATTCGGACCCCACTCTTGGGATAGAGCATGCTGAGATAAAGACACATAAAACCCAAAACCCTTTTGGCCTTTTTTATTAGCCATCTGTTCTGCCATGGGCAGGCAACAGACGAGATATGAACAGCTAACATATCTTTGTTAACTCTGAGATATGGATATCCTTTTTAAGTATAGAATCATCTTGTGGGCGGTCTATTTCTGATTGCTTATGTTTGAGAATGCTTAAGATCTGAGGAAAAAGAGATAGTGGGTTGGGTTGAAATTGTGGCAGCTACCCATGTGCCAAAGTTTAGGGACCTAAAAAGCCAAGGTTAGTGTTGTAAAAGTTTTCTGCCATAGCCAGGTAGCAGGAGAGGCAGGAAGCCATGAATGAGTTAGCGTGGCAAAACCAAAACTGGGGACCATATTATTTGCTTGTAAAAGGTGATATTGAGGTTTATTTTTCTTGCATATCTTCTTTATCTTATGTCTTCTTTATCTTCTGGCATAGCCAGGTAAGTAGAAGAGAAACGTGGCGGATTGCTTTGTGAAAGGGGCATGATGGACCCACCTAATGGTAATCAATCCACGCTCGTGATTCCGTCGACATGATATCGTGTGTAGGGTGCAAAAAAAAGCACAGAAAAAGAACCATCACTCTCTGTTCTGTATCCTCAACCATCAAAATCCACCATGCCTTCCTTTGCTTCCCTTAATTCTTACTTCTTTTGTCATGTCCACTTTTTGGCCTTCTTCCTTCCTTCCTTGCCAATCTGAGAAGCAAAGTATTCGTTTTTGTTAGCAAGGTAGGCTATGGCGTGCCAAGTACGCCATGATGCATGTTTGCTTATGATTCCAATCCGGAAGATCCAAAATGCGCCCCCAAAATACCCAACCAAAGCCCCAGCTCGCCAGTCTGCCTCAGACACAACAAAAGGCTGTAAAAAAGAACCTAGACCTGGCAGGTTGATCATTGTTGCCATATCCTTGGTCTCAGAGCTCCAAGGTGAGACCACTTTAGCATAACCCTTTTCATTTTTAAAGGTTTTAGCTGCCAAGGTGGGATAAGCCTTGTATTCTTTTAAGGATTAAGTAAAGAATTTGATTTTTTAATGGTTTTAGCTGCCAAGGTGAAATAAGCCTTTAGTTTTTTTAAGGGTTAAGTAAACAATTCGGTTCCTGTTGCTTGATGTTGCTTGTTTGGCCCCTGGGGTGGCTTAATGAGACAAAGTATTTAGTGCTTTTCTTCATTGTTTCCTCTCCTCCTGAATGATGCCTTCCTATGAGAATGTGCTAAGTTGGAGATGATGGCCCCCCATCATTCCTTGCCTCGCATTGGTCTGCTCAATGTGTTAGATTTTGTGAAGCCAACTCCCATCCCATTCCTACATTTGTTTAACCCGCCCCGACGTAGCCGCCAAGTTTCCTCGGGAGACCGCATAATGCGCACAATGTGACCCCAGTTGGAGTGTCTAGGTAAAAGACAGAATGAGATTTTGAAAATGTTAAACAACTGGATATGGACATGGATTCTCATGGTTTTATATTGAGAAAAGATATAAAGCACAATCTTTCAAGAACCAAGGTATCATATTAAACATATGACACTTGACACTCGGGCCGTACGAGTAATTGTCAACTTCTTCTTTGACTTGTTAAAGAACCCCTCTCTTTTTCTTGTCTAGGTGCTATGTATTGACAAGCATTAGTTTAGAATGGATGGGCCATGTACATCAATAGTTTGGCTGTTTATAATGGCCATTTTGCAATTGCAGTCAAGTGCATGTGCTTGATGCTGCTTTTAGTATCTAATTCTCTACGAACGGCTGGGAGCTCTGGATTTAAACCAATGATAAAATTCGGTATCTAATTCTCTATGAACCGACTGGGGGAGCTCTCGATTTAAACCAATGATAAAGGTCATCAGCAAGCCTTTACTCATGTTAAAGGAAACTTTGAATCACTTCCACATTATAAGGGAACATTTTGGCACATACCTGGATAAACTCACACATGGGAATGTGCAATGATGTTAGGCCTCTTGAGTGAATAACGAATTCTAGGCAACATGCTCAACACGGTTGCGAACATAGTAAAAGAATGAACGAGCTAAAGTTGGTCATTAGGGTTTTGATGGGCATGTTGTTGACTATTTGTCCATCATTGTCAAACTTATGTTTGTTGTCATAGCATTTTATGCGCAAGGTTTAGACACGTGTTACAAGCCTGTCTTCGAATATGGGTTATGACCATGCTTTTTTGTACAGGTCTCATAGGCCAATTGGCCTCCGCGTCTATTCTATTCTTCTTTGTTGAAAAAATTCTTGGGAACTATTTAAGTGCCAAAAGGATCATATTTTTTCCGAGTTCACACAACATGCAAGAAATTTTTGGGAGTTTAGCAATTTAATATGATAGAACGTGCAGAATTTGTCTTTATCTTCACATTTGCAATGGAAGAGAGCACACGTGTAAGTCAGACTTCCTTTGTTTGAGGAAAACGCATTTTTAAATGGAACACCATAACTTGCAAGGCTACCTATTATGGAAAGAAACAACACAATTTGCAAGGGTCCCCATCATGCACTAATAGATATTGAAGAAGCCCAGCTTAAGGATTAAAATACTGTAATGGTACAAGGCGTGAGTAAAATGTTCACTTAATGCACGTATCTCCAAATTCTGGTGATACACTTGCATGTATGGTCCATACGCCAACTTACCTAGAGTTTACATGATTGAATAGCCCATAGGGTTATGCATCAAATACCATGTATGTACTTCTATCCTATCTCTTTACTAATTTCAATATAAATGGTACTCTTATTACGTTTTACAAGCTTAGATAATGAGCTACATTTGAGGAGTTCGATATTCAGAATTAAAATTTTGAATAAAGAATTATTTTGTGAAAATGATAATGGCCTTGGAGACACCAATTTCGTTTCGTGGCCGATGTGGCCACCATTGACCTTTTTTCTTTTCCTTATTTTTGCATATATTGGCCCTATAAAAGAAAAAGAGTACCAATTATGTCATATGCATGTAATGTACACTGTTAAATAAACTTACACATATAAAATTTTTTAAAGTGCATGGTCTGGCTTGGCACCATGAAGATTTTATCGATGTTGCTTTGGAGTTTGAGGAATTTATAGCAAGGACCCTGCTCCATATTCTATTACTACAAGAACAAGCATTTATTGGGACTAGCTTGGACAATTTTATCTCATTTTCTAAGAAGTGAGGCTCTTGAATTTGCTAATTAGTTTCTGTTCAGGTGTTTTTTGAGGTGCTCATAGATTTTTTGCAGTTTTGTAAGAATCAATATCCTGTAGCTAGATGCATGATTATATCTATCAGAATCCAAGGTTCTAGAACTATTCTTTTGATTTGCCATTTTCTTGATGATCTTTTAGTTATTTTATTTTGACATTTCTTTGCAATATATTTTATCTAATTTCATTCTTTTATTGTAATCTACTATAGATGGCATGTTATGGGTTGGTTGTATGCAATCTCATGTCATTTGTTGCATTAAGAAGTGCCTTATATCAATGCAGACCAGAATTGAGTTCAGGCAAGCAAGACTTTTCATTTTAATCCTTTGTAGGTAAAAAACACGCAGTAGAAGAATTGAATTAGGTGTTTGGCTTTTCAATTCCTATTTTGCTTTGAAGCAATTAGTTTATTGTGGATAGATCAAATTTCAACATTATGTGGGAGTGGACAATGGAACCCAAGACTATGCAGCTATCAACCAGGGTTCTGAGGCCAGCTATCACGGATTATTGCTTGGCGACCTCTGTACATGGCCCACTTCTTTTGTGCCCCTGCTTCCCTGACCTTGTAGAGTTCCTCGTGCCGACGAGATAGCTGCAAAGGAGACAAGTCTTTCTGGACCGAGAAATATGTGCCTTTAAGGCGATAACCATGCCGTAACAAAGACAATCTATCACAGGACGTACGAAACTGGACTAAAATGTGTCGGGGATGATCTAACCTCTGTGCTCCCACTCGTCTAGCTGCAACGACTCCTGGTACCTGGATGCTCATAAGATCCGTGAGAAATCTCGTTGCCTCCTCGATGCCCATCGTTGCCCTTGTCTCCCCACTATCCGAAGATTCAGAGCCCTTGCTTGTTCTGAAGACTCCTGGATGCAGGTGCCGAGGTCACCTTGGGTTTGCGTACCTATATCCACTGCCGGTGGCACATCTGGCATATCAGTCTGAACAGTAGTATCCAGCGTGGAGGTGTGCACAAGCTCGTTAGTAACTGTGTCTGTGTCCACGTGTTGCGGGACAGAATGCAGATAGTTACAAAAGCAAATCAGTACACCACATTGTAAAATAGGATGGTGAAAGTCAAAGCAAAATTCAAAGGAACCCAATGTACTAAGGTGCATCGAATTAAATTGATTTGATTTTTTTTGAAGGACTCGAGCCTTTATTATCCAAAGAAAGATACAAAAAAAGTACAATGGGGATTAAGAACTCAGTGGAGAAAATGTCGACCAGAGCAAAACCACCCCATTCAAATACAACAACTCAACAGTGTAAAGAACACGCAAAAGCTCACAAGTAAGTATGAATCTGAAGATAGTGCTCCCA
>JAANSK020250474.1:0-13308 GCA_011763485.2 Isoetes engelmannii
TTTTTTTTTTTTTTCGATTTTCAAAAAAAAAAAAAAATAAATAAATAAATAAAATTGGCAATCGATATGCATCGATTGCCTATGCCACGTCAGACGTGCGCGAAAAAAAAAAATGTCAACGCCTGGGCAATCGATGCATCGATTGCCCATGGCTCGATGGTCCAAAAAAAATTGCCAAAGAAGGCACCGGAAAAAAATGACTCTTACAATCAAGGGTCAAATAGGAAAAAAAAAATGATTCTTACAATCAAGGGTAAAAAAATGACTCTTATACAATCAAGGTTCAATGTGACCACTGCAAACATGTTTGTGCACATTTTGTGCAGGTCAAGTAACTGGTATTGGCCAATCACTTTGTGCACGCTTTGAAGATTAATTGCAAGTTTTAGCAATCATGATCTAAATAAGAGTGCCCACGAATATTAGAAGGAGCATACTAGATTATAATGTTTTTAGCATCGAGTTTCTATTACACCATGTGGAGCACATATATAGTTTTGACTCGGAAGTGAGTTAGCCGAGGAAATGTTTATGATGTCCTTTCTAAGGAGTCATTTTTCTAAGCACAAGGGGTGATAAAGAATTGGATTGAATTGAATTGATTTTTATCGTTCACTGAGACCAATAGGCATATGGGACCCACGCAGCAGACATATTACTTCCCAGGATTAAAAAACCCCCGCCTCGAAGGGGTTTCGAGGGAAAAACCTAGTAATAAGCTTGCTGCCAGATTGTACAATGGTACATATCAATGAAGTGTTGGAGGACACAATGGGTGCGCAGATCCATCACCTCCTGAAGATATGATCCCAGAAGATAAATGTTTGCGGCGGCCAAGGCCGCCACAATAAATGTCTTGCATTAATGAATATATATATCCTATCTATTTGTTTCCTTTTTCTTAAGAAATATGTGGCATTTGTATGTTAGTCATAGATTTATTTCTTCACTAGACTAGTAGTATGTATCTGCAAATGTATTATGTGGCAATTTGTTTACTTTATACCATTGGATTGCCTCATATACCTTGAAGTATACCAAAAATGTTCTTAACTTTTGTGGAATAAGGTTATCAGTCTTCGCGAGCTCTTGAGGTTGTACGTTCGAGGCGAGATATTTGGCACGTAAGACCGAGTCTAGTGGTGGAATTTGATAGAGGATGGGGACACTGGTGCTGATAACTAGGTGTCAGTCTTCCACCAGTAATGATAACAAAAAAAAAACAAGAACTCTCACTTTACACACAAGAGTCTGATAAGGTTCATATGAGGGAAATTATGTACTACATATTTCCCTATATATATTGGATACATATTTCCCCATATGAACCATGGCATAAAAAAATAATGTACTAGGTAATGTCCATTAGGAGGCCCATAGTGTCATGTAAAGGGCTCCAATGGCACGCCTCGTCTGGCGGAGCTGTTGGAGCCCTTTGCACAACGTAATGGCCGACATGGCGAGGTCCAGAACTTGTTGCTTCATGTCTATCTGAGTAGAAGGGTGAGTTCATGTTTCCTATCTGCATCAATTAATCTACCAGAAGGAGGCCCTGAAAAGAAATTCCATCTTTTATTCAAAACGTGGATCGACGACAAGCATGTAACATGAACAACAAAACTGACTACCGAAAGAATAAAAGATGTGACTCCAAGAAGAGCTTTCAAGGCTATGGTTAATCTGACACAAGAAGTGCTAATGCAATCCTTATCAGTAGCCATAGAAAGATCATCAATGCTTTTGCCTTATTTATTTATTTATTATCATGCCTTCAGACCCTCAGGTCCATCAGCGAAAACATAGACAACAATATCAAATCAACAAAAGCTCACCCTTGGGCGAGCAAATTTTCAGCCATCTTATAAAGAGCAGCTAATAGCTCATTTTTAGATTTTCAATATTCGTAGAGATATGTTCCGAGCTCAGGTGGAGATAGATGTGAATAAGAACTACATGTGATGTGGTAGCTTTCTCGGATACGATCAAAGGCTGAACACCTAATTATAGCATTATCTTCATCCTCCAGTGGTACTGATCAAGACAACATCGACAAAAATGTAACTCTCTTGGAACCCCTTGCTCTCGTCCTCTTTCAATCTCTTAATTAGCAGTGTGTTGCCGGTTTTTCGGCTAAGCTCCACCGTTAGGTAAGATTGCTCTTCATATACTAATATAGCATTAATTTCTTGTCTATAGCAATTTCTTTTTACTCCAAAATCATCAATTGGCCACGTCTTCTATAATGCCATCTCAATCACAAATGCGGGTGATCCCTGTATCTGGGAAATCATTATCCATGCCTCAAAAAGCTGACTACTTGAACATGCATGGCTCTGTGTTTGGGATTCTCTCAAAGCCTGCCTAGGTGTGCTTCTATCGACCAAGCTCTGCACCTTTTAGTAGTAGGTAAGAGTTTGACACAAGGTTTCCACCTCCAGCATATACAATTCGGTCTCTGCTAATAACATCTCATAGGGAGTTTGGAATTTTGCTCCCAGCTCTTCTAGCAAAAACCTCTTCTGCACCTGTTTGATTTCTAACCATTTTGCCCTAGCCTAACCTGGCCCAACTATAAAGCACAAATGTCTGCACCATCATTTTGAACATAAACCTCTTAAGAGACCAACACCAAATGTTTTTTTGTTATCACATATTAACAAATCAATGCAAAGCACGAAGGTCTTCAGATACCCGCTCCCATGGACCATTTGTAACCATTAGTAAACTCTCCAATCATTTGTTCATTCTATTATATCTCTAGTCTCTATTTTGCTTACCTACCCCCTCAGATCATCTGCAATCATTAGTAAACTCTCTTCTATATCTAGTCCCTCTCAGCTTCGGTTGCTTTGCCTTGCTTGGCCCTTTAATTCTAGCTGGTTCACAAGCTTTGGCTTGATCTGCCCCGTCCTTTTCCAGCTGGTTCGATTCCACCCTTGCCCAACAGCTTCAATTGTTTGCCTTCTACTGCAGGTGATAGATTCACTCAGTTTCCTTTCATTGCCTTCTCTCCATACACCATAAGCTATAGGGCACCCAATAACCAGTGCTTTGGAGTGCGGATGGCCAGGGAGAAAGCACCTGTATTCTGGGATCACCTGTACGCTATTTACTCTGCCGGAGGGAATGCAGTCAACTCTCTGACTATCTCTGTTGAGCAATGGACACAATTACTACAATTGCTACAGGACTTTGTGCTCCATTCAGTGTGCCAGAGTGTAGATGCCTCAGTACATACATCAGAGCCTGAATTACTGGAGGAGCCACCATCCGCTTCCATTGCCACACGGATGGATTATTTGTTATGGGGGGAGACATCGACCACCTCCACTGCTATACAGACGGAGGACTTGTTGATTACACATCCACAAGCAGCACCTACCAAGCCTTCTCCATCAGCACGCGAGCCACATTCACATACCTTGAAATTGCGCATCATCGGCCTCCCATAGGTGGATGATTTCTCTGCTATTGACGAGGCATTCCGCTTCTTTACTGAGGAAATGCAGATCCAGGTAGATGGCATTGTGTCAGCTAGTCGGATTGGAGTAGCACGACCCAACTGCTCTTGCCACCTTCTAGTACATTTTCGGGGTGCTATTTCCCGCCTGCATATTCAGCGGCATGGAATGCCTTTTCCGTGCATGAAAAATCTCACCCCAGGCCAACTTTGCAGACGAAAGGAGGAACTTTGTCGGGTCCGTGAAGCCCACTTGCAATGTAAGTGGGCAGTATATCGAGGCGGCAGTGCTATTATCTGGGATCAATAGCCTTCTGACCCCTGGACCGTGTGGGTCTAGTCTTGTTTTTCTGCACTCATCTCTGTTGATAGCTTTTACTTTCATTTGGTTTCTATAATGGGGCTTAGTCCCATTGGGCTTTGGCCCTTTGTTTTGTACCGTCACATGTCCGATGGGTGCTGCCTTTGTGGTGTGACGTTAAAAATCTATCTTATCTTATGTTATTTTATGTTATGTTATGTTATGTTATCCTATCCTATCCTATCCTATCCTATCTATCTGTTTTCTATGCTCTCTTTCTATCTCTTTAGTCAACTCACTTTTCTCTCTATGCTCTCTCTTCTCCTTTTATCGCTTCAGTATCTATGTTAACTTCTCTATATTTTCTCTCTTCTCTCTATGTCATAAGTCTCTAGGGGCTGCTACCATGCGATAGGACATGAAAAGCATAATCTCTATATCTATCTCTAAAGTATCTTTTCTCTCTTGTCTCTATATTATTCTCTACTATTTATATTCTTTTCTTTCTGAGCGCCTTCCCCTCAGCATGAGTGTCGGCATCAACATTACAATTTTACTCATAACCTGAGCTTTAGATGTCAGATTTGTCTGATTTCAGAAGTCGACTCGCGGATTTAGGGTTCTTTCCCTGAATATGATATTTGGTAGGGTTTGCATTGATGTCAGTGTCTGAATTAGGGGTTTTCCAGGTCGCCCTTCAGCATGCGCGCTGTCAACATAAGCGAAGTTTTAGTTATAACTTGAGCTTTGGATGCCAGATTTGTTCGATGGTATTAAAGAGTGGCTAAAATTTGCCAAATGGCTATTTCTTAGAACTTTAGTCAAATTTCGTGGCTAAAGTTAATAAAGGTCATTTTATAAGAAAAGAATTTAGCCATTCCAAAAGGGGAGAAATTTTGGAAGCCTAGGCTTTAGCTGGGATTAGTTGCAGCATGTCATGCTGAATTGTCTTCTTTAAGGTTGATTAGGCGTACTATGATCAAGTCAAATAGCCATGCAGAATCTATTCAGGGACCTCAAGTTCTTCAATCTTGACAGCTTCGGTGGTGATTTCATCATTTATGTGGCGAGGGGAACACCTGATCATTTCAGCCTAAGGCTTTGAGAGCTATGATTTTTGTGTCAGCCCTTGCTTTTTTTATTTTGAGAGCTTCAACATAGAAGAAAGGTCCACTAATAAGGAGAGCCATAAATTTGCAGATTATAAGCAGAGCTGTTGAATGGGATGGACCACAAATTGTTCTAGTTTTAACTACTATGTTCACAGAGCCATCCAAGAAGGATTTCCCACACAAATAACAGTAGTAGAATGGTTAAGGGTGGATAGACATTGTCCTGCTACTTTTTGCACAATCATGAGTAGCCCATTGTTTGCAAAATTATTTGCAAGCATTCTAGAAAAGCATTTGACGACTTGGGTTGAGAAATCCGAGGTTTGTGCTTTTGGCTAGACATAGTTTAGGCCTCACAATCCAACATTGATCACATTTTCACATTGCGTAGTTGCAACAACTTTTGATACAATCCTTCAAGAGGAGCTATGGACGAGGTTGTCACTGTTGGGTTCCCTCAACATTTGCAGAATATTGTATGTTGTATGATATAATGTCATTTCAAATGCCACTCCGAGATAGTCTAATAACAACGAGGAGTATGCCAGGGTTGTCTCTTCAACATTGTTTGGGTTATACATTGACCAACTTGAGGATTGGACTGCTCAACATGGATGTGGAGGGGCAAGAGTTGCTCATCATGCCTATAGGTAGTTGTTGTATGCAAATGATGTGAAGCTTTAAGCGCATACCCCTGCCAGTGTGCAACAACATTGGATGCCCTCAACGATTTTTTTTCAAAATACTGGTATGTATGTCAACTTGGCCAGAACCAAAGTTCTGGTCGTTTCCCTCTTTTAGACAGGAAATAGCATCTCGTTTACATTATGGTCAAATGTTGGAAGTGATAAGACATACAAGTATCTTGGTATCTATTTTATGACCACCATGCACTAGGCTACATGTATAAGAAATGGCCACTGCAAGGTACAAAATAATTGCCACCACCTAGAGCTCTATGGTTGATCCCATCAAGCATATTTGTTTCGGGTGTTGGTTGAGCTAATCCTTTTCTATGGTACAGAAGTATGGGTTCGTGTGATATCACGACACATGAAAAAATTTAAAGCGTCTTCAGGAAGCCTCTTGACTCAAGCATTTGAAGTTAAGTCTGCACCCATGGCCAAAGGTTTTATGTTGAAAAAGCCATTGTTTAGAATTATAGCAAGAAGGTAATATTAACTCTTGCTTTCAAAACCATAATTTACAAGAAATTCACTGCCTTGCCCTCGGGCTAAAGAGTGTTGAATATCATGCGGGAGTTCCAAGATGCCACAGGCTTGGATAAGATTTTTGGTGTTGTTGATGGTTCTCACACGTGAAGCCATGGAAAAAAGACAAAGAGGATGATTACTTCAGCAGATGTAACAGGCATCCCTGCCTGATACAAGGTGCAGCGATAGAATGTTTATCAACGTTTGTGTTAGTAGGACCAGAACTGTGCATGATTCCAACCAGTTCAAGAAAAGTCTATTGTGTAAGAGGCTTGCATCAAAGCAGATTCTGCAGTAGCCTATTGTCCACATGAATGGCAAAAAAATTAATAGAAGAGATGAGATCCTTGATGCAGATGTGATAATAAGAAGGTTCCTAATGAAGGTCTTTCCAGATGGTATAGGGTCTTTTGACAGGTTTAACAAGAGTATTTGCAGGGCAGAGTATGTGTGGAGAATGGTTTTGAGATAGTCAAAGAGAAGTTCAAAATCCTTAAGGCTTTACCTATTCATGTTGGCAGGGCAGCCACAATCATTCATCCCACATGTGTTCTATGGAATTTCTGCATAATGAAAGATTTGAAAATGAAGATGTTGTCCTTAAAAGGAGACTTAACAGAAATAAACTACTATGAGACTAAAAAGATGAACGAGAAAATGAAGGAGAGAGATTTGATAAGACATATCATCTTCCAAAATAGGGATGGCAGAATATAGTTTGCTTTTTTTATCCATTCTAGTAATCTAAACTTTTTCATTTTTACAATGTGAAATGTCAATGTAAATGCTTTCCCGTTTGAGGAAAAAACTGCTATGATTCAATCAATCTTAAATCCAAAATTGTTATCTACTTTCAAAAAAAATTTGTGCAATCTAAATGTAGATGATTGTTTGAAACTACATTTGAAAACTTCATTCAAGTCGGCTGGCAAGTTTTGTAGATACAAGCATCTGTATTGAAGTCAAGTTTTGATCAATGAAAGTCAAATCTGTTGTAACAAAATGCTCAATTTTTTAAGTAAAGTATGATAATGAACTTGAGTAAACTTTACAAACATTTGAATTCGCATAACATTCACTATACAGATTCCATACACAGGGTCCATATATAAACAAATTATTGTTATGTTTCATAAAGAGGAAGATTAACAAAATAAAGTATAACATAACAAATTAAGATAACACATTACATAACCAGATGTTATACATATTACATAGATTTATTGAAGAACATTAGAGAATTTAAAGAACATAGGTTTATTGATATCAAATATGTTACAAAAACTAAGCTCAAAGAAGAGCATTACATCAATGTTATCAACATCCGATGTATGAGGATAAGAAGAAGAACTAAATCTGCCACAGAAATTCCTGATATCTCTAAGAAACTGTAAAGACAACTTGAATCCTTCTTAAACAACAAACTTGAGTCGAGTTATAAACATGTAACAAGTGTATTTAGAAAGCCATTAGGAAGAGAACAAGATTTAAGTGGAAATAAAGTGAACAAGAGTTAAGAATACACATTTCAGCGAAACTATCATGTATTAACAAGAAGATGATACAAAATGCTATCGAGGAAGGGAGGGGCTCACAGTCATTTCTATCCGATAGAGCCACTGTATGCACCAAATTACAAGGGGTGATCGACATTCCCAGGAGGAGGAGCATGCATGCATGCATTTTTTTGCATTTTTTTTGCAGACCTCTGGTTTAGGGAGATTTTGGGCCAGGTTTAGCTTTTTATAGCAACTAGCCTTCTCCAGATCTTCAAATCGGCGTCTTTCTTCATCCTCCGTAGGTAGGCTCTTTATTCCTCCATCTCAGCATATGTTACATTGGTTGAGACTGGGTAGTTGCACATTGCAGGCTACCCAAAAACTAAATATAAACTAATTACAAATGGTTTATGTAAATACCCGCTAAAAAGATGCTACCAAAATAAAGTGTGTTGATATGTTGGATGATGTACCTGCTGAAGGCTTATCATCGGGATTAAAAAACCCCACCCTTTCGGGTTTTCGAGGAAAAACCCTAGTGATAAACTCTCAACAAGGGGCTTTGACAATCATAAGGATACTACAACGACCTCCTCGAAGGGAAAACTATGATTGAAGAAGCCAAGAGCGCACGATATCTGATGGCCTCACAACAGAACCACTAAAAACATATACATGATAAGAAAAAAAGGAATATAGGCTAGTCACGTGAGCCACGCGAAACAATAACTAAGTTGCTTATACATAATTAGGGGAAGGGAGTTGGATTTCTAGAAGAGAGAGAAAAGGAACTAATGAGATGAGGATGAAGAAATATGCCGATTTGAGGATGTGAAGCAGGCTCCTACTATAAGAAGCTAAACTAGAGGCCCAAAATCTCCCTAAACCAGAGGTCTAAAAAATTCATGCAAGAAATGCATGCATGCATGTTCCTCCTCTTGAGAATGTCGATCTAATGGATTGGATTGAAAGCATTCTCATGAGGATCCGCAGCATGTATCCAAACCTCCCAAAAAGGAGAGGACTCTCTACTCTGAAGAATCGAGCGAGACAACAACAACTGCCATAAACCAGACAACTAGATCGGATGGAAAGAGGATTACGAAATATGCCATGCAGGAAGAAGCTAAACTACTGAGATGAGGATAAAGAAAGACGCCGATTTAAGAATTTGAAGAAGGCTCCTGCTATAAGAAGCTAAACTAGAGGCCCAAAATCTCCCTAAACCAAAGATCTACAAAATGCATGCAAAACATGCAGGCATGTATGCTCCTCCTCCTGAGAATGACGATCCAATGGATTGGATCGATAGCATTCTCATGAGGACTCACAGCATGCATTCGGGCGGTTTGGATGCATGCTGCGAGTCCTTGTGAGAATGATTATTTTTTTATTTCCACAAAAGCCTGTAGGCAGTTTTAGATCACACATGAACAAAAAACGCCATGAACAAACAAAAAGAAGATGAAATCCTCTTAGTTATCAGGTATCCAGAAGGAAGGACCTGAAGAAGAAGTTAGACAAGGTAGTTTTCACAAGTCACAACTGGGATTTTAACCTCCCAAATGCACCACCTCCTATGATGCTTGACATGCACAAGCTCCACATGGATTTTCTGTCGAAAAGGAGGTTGCTCAGTCCCAGCAACCAGTTCGGGATCAACAATGATTTATCCCTGCTTGCTTGAAGAGATGACAGGAAAATGGTGTCGGACCAACACTTTACGCCTTGGCATCCTGCAAAACTTGTAATAAAATAGGATGCAAAAATCGAAATGTAGTTATGGAATTTGAAGAGACAATGTATGATTCATTTTGGCATTAAATTCTAGACAAAGGAATATTACATCACCTTTCATTGAAATTCCTTCCCATCGATCCTCTCTACTCAACCCCAAAATTGGCAGGTACAATCATTGATCACTTCCAATGACAAATTTCAAAAAACAAAATAAGAACTTCCTATTCTAACTAACTTGCAGAAGAACCAAAAAAACTGAAAGTAACAGTATCTTAGAAAATTGAGAAGAGTACCTTAGATATTGGGACTAGTTTGTCTCTTTTAATGCAGCGAGCTTTGCAATCTCTAGAAGAGTGTCATTTGTCATTTGGCAGATGCTTTTTGTCATAGTGGCCATTGACTGAGCAATTTTTAGAGTATTAGCTGATCTCATTGACTCCAATTCCCTGAATAGTTTGCTTCTAACAGATTCCTCATGAAATAAATCTTCCTTTTCTTATTCTCTACAAAATTATTAGTCATACTTGAAACCCAGTTATTATGTCTTCATCTATGTGAACCCGATACCTTTTTTGGGCTATCGGCTTACCATTAACCCAGGCTAATTGCATGCAGCAGACCTAGGACTGATATCAGAATGGTTTGCATGTACTTGGAGTGTCCTTGCTTGCATTATTCTCTTGACAACTTGAGTTCTCTTTGTTCTTGTTTCTTTCATTAGCAAGATGACTAACATGGGTGTCATATGCAAGGTTTATAAACTCTTCTTCCTCAAAAGATGCATTGGTTACATATATGCGTTTGGGTACATTCTAGCATACTCAAATGTTGCAGGTTCAAATCCCCATCATCTCCTTCATCAAAAATGGTTTTATCATTTGTTATTCCATGTTTAAGCTCTTTCATTACATCAAACGATAGCCAGTTAGATTGCTCAAAACCTGTTCTTTCAGATGGTTCTTTCTCATCCCTGATTTTTATTGCAATTTATCCCATTTGAATCTAACTGCCTCAATTCTTCCAAATCATGTATTGTGACTTGCAATTTGATCCCTGCCCATTTAGGCAATTCAGCACTCGGTCCAAGGTACTCGCCGCTTTCCCATTGGCAAGTCTTACTAGACCTTCATGCACACCGTCTAATGAAAATATCAATTCAGACCTGACCATTTGTTCCTATTCCAAAGTGGTATCCACATTATAGAGCTTGTTAACTTGGCACATAAGATCCTCCAATGACAATTGCGTACAACTTTGCTGCCTGCTTTTCATCTTTTTCCAAAACTGATGGAATCAACTAGTAATTTTGTGACCAATTCTTTTTGCTTAAGAAAGAAAGATTTTTTCTTGCGCCTATTTTGAGTTTTATACTCTTTGACAGTGCACTATTTCTTGCCTACATGCCTACTTGTATTGCACCCTTTTCATCTTACGTTCTTCGTCAAACCAACCATTGTAAGGTAGACCTTTCCTTCTATGCCTTGAATCAAAACATTTCCTTGCTTCATCTAACACTAGAGAGGTCAAAAACTCGTTCATCCTGGCAGCCACATGTGGCCAGTTTATATTTTCTATGCATTTCTTACAATATTCTATATATTGCTTCCTTTTTCTCGAAGCAACATGGATACAGTCTATGCTGACATGTACATGATGTTGAGCCATCCCAATGACTGCAATATGTGAAATTATAGGTGCATGGTCTGATTCTTTTCTAACATTTGATACTTGCAAGGATGTAACTTACTTCACAAAATGCTCTGACACAATAAAATAATCCTTCTATGCTTTTTCCTTTACTACAAGTGAAATGCTTAGTGCTAGAAAAGTTCCTTATCCCATTGTAAATCAACAGATTAATCCACAACACATACTTAACAACTAATTTCCCATTGTAGTAGGCCATTTGACTTGGTCTGAGGTGCTGCGATTCCAACCTGCCAAACTTAATTCATAGTCATCCATTTAGTCTACCCAGACCGGATCTCCATTGCTACTTACCAGGAGAGGGCTTGTTTCCTTACAGTTCTACCATTAAAGTCCCTTACAAGGACAACTGTTGAAATAGGTCATCCATGTCCAAGTCACATTTTTGGTATGTGTTTTTTTGTAGAGGAGGAAAGTAACACCCCGCAACAAAAATCTTACTGAGTTTCCAGGTAGTTCCCCCAAAATGTATTGCTTCGAATCTCAATTTCTCGTGACCTTTGCCGGGTGAGAGCATGCTAGGGTGTACCAGTTTTTGTATCTATTGGGGGCCCAAAAAGTATCCAGAAAAGTACCTAAACACTGGGTACTTTGAGAGCTTGATAAGGTCTTATAAAACAATGAGTTTGAATGCGAATGCAGCCTTTCTTGATTCTAAATATCATTGTCTTGATCTTAAGTTGAGAACTAGTGTGCTTTGATTTATATTTTCAAATTTTGAATTGATTATAATAAAAAGAAAAATAGAAAAATACTCAGATGTTAAGTACTTTGAGTAGGTACTTTGGGAGGTGCCAAAAGTGGTACACCCTAGCATGCTCTTACCCTGCCAAATGTGCCAATTCTGTGCTAATGTCAGGCTATCCCTCTATACCCTCGTCTATGCCACCCTTTTGTGTTCCACACTAAATGTAATACCATGAATCCTGGCATATCTGGGAGACCGCTTCCTCATCGTGTTCTCAAGTTTCTTTAAGAAACACCATATCTACAAGTGCTATAATATCTCCCATGAGAGGGAGGGAGGGAGGGAGGGAGAAGCGTTGGCCGTATGATTGATGAGAGATGATGAGAGATCATGTTAGAGACGATTTGGAAGGAGAGATTAAGAGACAATTCGTCTCCAGCTGTTGTTAGGGATGTTTCCATTACTACAAGGGTTGTTAAGGATAAGGGCCTGTAAAATTTTTGGAGGCAAATTTGGAGGCCAGAATTTTTTACCTTAATTTCGGCCCGTTCAAGGTGGGGGGCTCCAAGAACTGAAGATCCAACTTCTTCCCTCCAAGCATCGCATTTGCGTCCATTAGCAGTCCGATAAGTGCTTGTTGTATTTTTTTTTTTAATTGAATTTGTAGAATTATTAGGCAATGTCCACTCTCTTTTGGCTTCGTAAAACTAATGTTTCTTCATAAATAAGGCTGAACAGGCTCAAGGTCATGAGAAGGCCACCAGATTCTTATTTTCAGTTGGTACGAAGGCATTCGGTCCCCTAGAACCAAAAAGTTGGCTATAAGAAGAACCAAGAGGATGACTGGATCAGTTTCCGGGTCTGTTGCTATTGAGATAAATTCTGAGCCTTGAAGAGCTTCAAATTGCAATATCAGGAGGAGAAACAAGGATCAACCAGAAGATATCCGAGCCCCTCTAAAATGAATTGGCCGTGGTTGTGCACAAAATCAACTCTTCTATTGCTCTTAATCGGACCAAAAAGTGAAAAGCACTTGTAGATTGGTCAGACCATGCAATTTCTACCATGCTTGCACTGATGAAGGAGCGCAAGATGCATAACAAAGGTTCACACGAAGCAGGAACATGAAGAACTGAAGACCTATCTAGACACCTGCTTCCTTGGCAAACTCTGGGACAGCGAGGCCCTGTCACAAGTCAAACTTGGACACTACAGACAGCAGGTTAATCCCACGCTCGCCCGAGGCACCCAGCAGTACCTGCTCACCCCCATCTCGATGAAGAAGCATAGGTTGATCGCCTCCATACGCACAGGGGGGCACCACCTCCGCATTAAGATAGGGCGATGGACAAATGAAGCATGCGAGAGTAGAACATGTCGAAGCTGCCACCAGGATATCATTGAGGATGAACAACATGCCTTACAGGCCTGCCCCGCTTATGCGCAAATTCGGGAACGGTACCCGCAGTTGGAGCTACGGAGCCAGGCCCTCCACCTCTTGCTCAACACTAACGCCGTGGGAACTCTAGGATCTTACGTCCAGGAAGTGTTGGACGAACGACAACGGCTTTGTCCGGGTCACTCGTG
>JAANSK020250485.1:0-13307 GCA_011763485.2 Isoetes engelmannii
GTGGCTGTGGACATAGACAAGGAGGCCATAAACTTTATAAAGATGAGGCTGGCTGCTTTACCAACCCTTCCAGACGAGAATCAAGAGTTGGGCGCCAAATCCGATTCTGACTTGGTTAAGGTGACCACCTCTGAGATACAGCCACCTTTTACAAGTGCTATTGAAGACGAGGCCTCTTTTGCTGAGCTTGAGGAAGTTGCTCTTGTGGCAAACCCTGATGTTCAAACTCCAGTTGTTCCACAAATTTCAACTTTGCTAGAGCAACCAAAGGAAACTGAGAAGGCTACAACTAGCGCAACACATGGAGAGGGATACGATCTGGACTTGTGATCAATTTTCTCCAACGTATTATTTGTACTCTTATTTAAGACTTTGTAATGTGTTTCACAAAAAAAAATATATAAAATTTATGGTTTCCATTACCTTCAAAATATGTTTTCTGTTGACTGATAATTGTACTTTTTAGTAGCACTTTTAGGATTTGCCTTTTTCGTGCATGTTGTTATACAAATGTAGTCTACTACACTAGCAAGCATGCCAAAATAAGGGGCTAAAATTTTTTTAAGTTGCAAAAAAAGTTAGGTTCTTTAGAAAACGTCACTTTTGAGTGCACTGTCCATTTTTTAGAGGGAATCTTTGAAACGGGAGTCATGCAACACTCCCGTTTAAAATGCAACAGTGTTGAACAGCGAGGTGAAACCAAGAACTTCGGGTAAAATTCAAGAACATCGAACCTCAAAAATTTGGCCGACATTTGTTAAGGAAAGTGCCACATGGCATGCTGCTATTGACTCCACAAGAAGAATTGACCTTGACTTGCATTTACGAACATATAGAAGCAAAACTGAAATTCGTTAGGCTGCCTTTAGATTGGATCTGACCTAGAAACAACTGTAAAATTAAGAAATTGAGTGATTGTCCCATAAGCTACGGCTTCCCATGGCTGTTCAAATACTATCTATCTATCTGTCTATCTATCTAGAACGTGATTCCCGGTATCACTTGGTGATTCTAGGTCATAGGAGTTGTTTAGATAAATTTTAGGTGCTTTGAAATCCCGGTAAAATTATCCCAAATCTTGGTTTTGATAATGAAAAGGTATTCAATGGAGAATCGGTACTTGAAACTAGGACGGTGCTCAATGCCACCTGCAAACACTTTCTACCGGATTGTCATAGATACTAGTACCAAGGACGTTTAGCTAGGGACAAATGGTAATAAGTTTTTGGAATTGGCCATCAACACTTAAGTGGCTACAGGAAAAAACATAGGACCATAATGGACACAAGGACCCAAATGTCTAGTGCCCAAGAGGACGACATTCTGTCATGCGAAACCATTCTTTTAGGCATTTTCTTATTCTTGAAAGCGACTCCGGCATTCTACATGGCTATGGCAGCCTTGCTAACAAGTCCTGCCCAATTTACAGAGTGGTATGGAACAGAAATCAACCAGACTTTTGTTGCATTTGGGTGGCTTGTGATCCTGTATGATCGTGTTCAACAACCTGTAAGGAAAATCCGCTTTTGTGTTTTTTAAGGAATTGGAATGATCACTGTTCACCGTTTTGGTTGCATGCTCGCATAATTTTCTTTTCTGCTCCAGCGCTTTGTTCTTGTCTTTTGGGGGGTGGTTACGGCATCTGGGTTGATTGAAATCTGCGTTTTCAAGGTCGTGCGATTCCAATAGGTATTCAAACTGGATTCAGAGGGCATTTTCAAATGGGAACAGAGAATGAATCAAAGGGAAGATGAATCTTTCGACTTTGGTTTCATGTCTAGTGGAAGGAGAGAGGCAAAATGCCTAGAGGAGCTTTTTAGGGACTATGGCATCCGCGTTTCTACTCTTGCCAAAATGACAGAGCTGGGTTTCACCGTTAGTACCTTGCTTAACATGACAGAGCAAGAGCTAGAAGACATCATTAATGCTATGGTTGAAACTTACCGCATTGATCTTCTGGTGGGAGAAAGGTACGGTATCAAGGCAGCTATTAGGGCAGAAAGGAGGCTTATCAATGAAGAAGCAGAGACACAGCGCTTGAGATCACTTTGTAAGAGTGAGAAGAAACGGAAGCAAGTTGAAGATGCTCTAAATGAGGGTATGTAGTCTTCTTCTTATGCATTCTTTGGACTTGTATCGTTTTGGATGCTATTTTTGTCGTTGCGGGATCATTTGCTAGACAGTATATTTTCTCTTATAAATGCTAATGCAAATAGGCAAAGAACCTTGGAATTAATATTCCTCCTACCAAAAGCTGCTTATTATAATTATTTTATCGGTCTGTGTCTGTTCTTGTGAATAGGAAAGTGCCTACTTTATTGATTCCACATTTTAAGTCATCTCCGCCTGGTGGATGTGTTTCAGAGATGAATGATGCTGACAATCTTATATGCATGCTATTAAACTACTCTCTTCTGATGTAGGGGCTAAGGAGAATGGTAACTTGTTTCTAGGTGGTTCCATCTATCTGGACACTGATGATCCAATATTGACAGGGCAACAATCTCAATCTCTAACAACTGGTGTGCTTGCACTTCGTGAACATAGCAGTGAAAGTGACGGGGAAAGCCATGGGAAGAAAAAGCAGAAACGTCGGCGCCCAAGGGAGTTAGGAGATGATGGAGAAGATAGGCCAAGGGAGCATCCTTTTATAGTGACTGAACCTGGTGAATTGGCAAGGGGCAAAAAAAATGGCTTGGATTACCTTTTTGATCTTTATGAACAATGTGGGAGATTCTTAGAAGAAGTTCAACATATTTGTAGAGAAAGGGGAGAAAAGTGCCCCACGAAGGTAACTGTCTTCACCACATTTCTCAATGTTGCAACTTCACAATTTTTTATCCTTCCACTGATTAGGAAGTCAAGTTTCATTACTGCAATTATTTTTATCTCAGGGAACATATTGTAACTAGTGTCAGTCTGTGCTGAATAGTCCATAAGAAATGTGTATCATCATTGAGATAATTACCTGTGATAGCAACATTGCTTCTGTTGAGAATATTATTGTTTCTAAAACGGTATGGAAGTTGCTAACCAGACTATAAAGCTTGAGAGGAAACAGTAGTTGGCGTTTCTTTTGGCAAAAATGTCACATGTGTGAACTTTGATTAGATTGCATGGCACAATTTTTTGACATAAGAATGTGCCAAACACAATAGTAATTAATGGCCATGCGCAAGCCTAGTTGCCTATTCTGATAGCAGACTTGTGCTCTGATGTTTCTTATGGATTTATTCACTCCCCCATAGAAACGTGCATAGCCACTGTATCATTCATATGAGTTTATGTTATTGTGCTTATTTTGGAAGAACTTTATAAGGATGGTCTGCCAGTGAATATTTTGGACGGGCTTCTAATGCATTTCTGTGATTAATCCGTAAAGCTTTCTGAGGAGGGAACTAACCAAACAGAGGGTAATAATTAGTACTCAGGATGTCCATTTAACAGCCCTTCCATGATTTGGGACAAGTTTCATACAATTTCGGAGAGTGCTGTTGACTGGATTCTTGAAGGGTTGGCTGTCTTTTCAAATTCTTGCTGATATATCAATCCTAAGTTCATGAGGCCACATTACTGGAGGAATAAGTGCTAACAAGCAGAAAACAAAGCATGTACCTTTTGGTTTAAAATCTATGGGTTTCTGTTCTGAGACAGATTTTGCATGTCTACATTGCTACAATTTTTTTCCTCAGAAAGGGCACTGCTGTAATGTTAACTAGTACTGCATAGCTTCCTTTTGCTGACTAAATTATCTCTGTTTATAGGTTACAAATCAGGTATTTCGGCATGCTAAGCATACAGGAGCGAGCTATATTAACAAGCCGAAGATGAGACATTATGTGCACTGTTATGCATTGCATTGTCTGGATACAAATCACTCAAACCACTTGAGGAAGCTTTTTAAAGACCGGGGTGAGAATGTGGGCGCATGGCGCCAAGCCTGTTATTATCCATTAGTAGAGTTGGCAAGGGCAAATAATTGGGACATTGAAGGTGTCTTCAATAGAAATGATAAGCTTCGAATTTGGTATGTGCCAACTAGGTTGAGGCAGCTATGCCACATAGAAAAAAGCAAAGAAAGCAGCTAAGCTTGCAATCTTTGCTGGTTACTGGCATCCAATTTTGATATCAAACTCTCTTTCTTTTAGATGTCCTGATGCTCTTGATGTGCAAGCTATGTTTCACATAACACTTGTCCTCTCTCTCCTGATCCTTGAACGCGGAGGGGCCTCTTTCTGCTTAATAGACTCAATCTGTCTGGCTGCTAAATTATCCTTGTGTTTCAGGCTTAGTTCTCTTGTAAATTTGTCAAATCAGATCGTGAGTGATCAGCATTGAAACTTGTCAGTTGTATTACAATTCCAATCTCCATTGAATTGAATGGAGTTGCATGGGGTGGTGCCATTTGATAAGTGCACCTAATCTATTGCTGTACAAAAGCTAATTAGCAAGCATTAATATAGTATGCTATCAAAGCCCATCTCATCAGTATTGTGCAAAGCCCATCTCACAATTTTTGAGTAACATGTCTTCCTTATGAACACCAGGAAATCCATAGCTTGAGTGCCTTAAGAAGTGCAGTTCAAATGATCATGAAGATAGATAGATAGATAGATAGATAGTTTAACATCCATGGCAACATGGGACGTTTTTCGAGGCAAAATAGGGTCTCTTTATCCCTTGCAATGAATGTGTAACGAACCCATTTTATCTCTTTACATACTAGTAATAGTGTACATCAGAAAAAAAAAAAAAAAAAGGGCGTACTAGCAATATGGAGGCTTATGTTGGCAATATAAGGTCAATGAGGGTTTCGCACTCAAATCAAAATCATCCCCACTATCCATGTGGTCGTAGAGCAATATGCTGGAACTCAGGATCCTCATTTCTTATGAGTGTTAAAAAAAATGTGATTGCGCATTGTGGGTTGCCCTTTCAGATTGTTTTACTAGATACTATATCAAATGGAAGAGACTATATAAGATTACTTCCGGATACTACTAGTTCTGCAGCGTTTCACTCAATATCAACACAATACAACACTACAATTATAATAAACTTATGTAAACACGAATATATATTGAAATAAAGCAAGATGAATTTGTCCAACCTTAATGACCGGCACAGAATGCTGATAAATTTCTTGTTACAACTAGCTAAGATAATAAAAGTAAAATAATATTATGATATATCAAAGCCTGCCTGACCATCAAGAATTTAACAAATTCCACTATCATTGGATCGCACCTGATCTCAGACTTGATGAATAACTCACGAACATGAGCTTTATCAGCGACTTGAACGATCAATCTGCCCATAGGAGGGATACTCATAGACATAATGATGATTTACACACTCAGTTCGCATATAACGAGACAAGACTTTCCCATCAGCAATAGGACCTGCCATTGCGATCCGTATATGTTCATCTAAGACTTGTCCTTCTGTCGTATATCAGTAGACTCCGGTAACGAGAACGTGGCTACTACCCAGGCAATCAAAGTTTGAATGCCCAGCGATGGTGAATATGTTTGGGGATTGGTAAATATCTCCATGTGTGTTAGTATCAGAGGTCGTTAGCATCTTAACAAGCATGTGGGGACTGTGTTTTGAATATAATAGTGACTCTTCTTCCACTTTGATGACGGATTTTCCCCACATCCTCATCATTCGGCCTTAAGAGGCAAAGATTGAGACCATTTTGGTGCAACAAGCCAGAACAAGAAAATGAGAGGAATCGAGATAGAGAAACTGATAGAAATTGGGCCCAAAAAAACTCTTTACATACTCAAATAAGAAGAAGTACAATAGAATAAGGATCCCTGCATGTCTCTGAACCATGGAAGGGCCTTGAACCAAATCATGTGGAGGCTGCCACCCTCCACAAAATCGAGGAACAAGGCAAAGAGGAGGAGCTCGTGCTCCTCAAAAACATTAAATATTTGTGTACCGCTTCATTTCCACCATCCATTCCAACCACTTCATCTCATCCATCCAAAATAATCTCTTCATCATATGATACGATCTTCCTTGAATACCTGAACAAATGTATGAATTTTTCCACAAATTAGTAGCCCACCCAACCCAACCCAACTGGGCCACTCAGCTAGTAATATTTAGGTTGGAACACAAAGACAATGAGGCATATCTGGCAACCAGCATCCATTTGTAGCTCCTCTTCCGAGCTAGCAGTCCTCCTTGATCCCTTGTCACCCTTTTTTCCATTTCTCCCTCATACAGATGAATTAGAAGAATATCCACCCCAATTCGAAAACTAGATTCCGAACTGGTTCCGAAAAAGTAAAATTCTTCTAAATCTGATCTGTGGTCATTGAAGTTTAGGTTCTATTTATAGATGTCACTGCGAGGCTAGCCTTATTTAGCAAACCCTTTTCCCTTTGCCTTAGTCTATTGTTCCCAACCATGATATATATACTACCTCTATATGATTTCACCATTGCATAATCATATTGGCCACTCCCCCGAGCTCATTTGTTAGATGTTAACCTTAAACTATATCAATTCATTCCCTTCTCGGAAGCAACTGACCTCAGTTCATTAAATACAACTTTGAAGAAAGTCGTTAACATCAACGCTAATATGAAGATCACTAACCATCATAATTTTTATGAACCATTGGCAATATTATTATTCTGTTAAGGCTACTCCCCTAACATAAAATATTATCAACTTGTGGTTACCACCACCCCGTGGCTTCCACCTTGGTTCATGATTACCACCTACTCGTGGTTTTTGTGTCTACCACCTACTCGTGGTTTTCGGCCACCAAATCTTGGTTACCACCTACTCGTGGACCAATTCAGTTCTTGGTTACCACCTACTCGTGGATCAATTCAGTTCTTGATTACCACCTACTCGTGGACCAATTCGGTTCGAGATCCCCATCTACTCGTGGGTCTCTTTTTGTTGTGATTACCACCTACTCGTGGTTCACATCACCTACTATTGGATCACATTCACTCGTGATTACCACCTACTTGTGGATCACATTGAGCAACATTATATATTTCGAGATATAGTCTGCTTAAGTAATTCAAATTCTACCTGGATAAATTGTAGGGAAATTTCTAAAAATGCCCCTGTATTTGTAATTGTTAAAATGCCCTTGTTTTCTCTGTATTTGTCGAAATGCCCTTACTCTTACTGTATATTCATGGCTATCATTCTCTCTCTGGAATCTTTTTTCGGAAGACCAAACCTTTGGATCATCCATTGCTTTGAATCCATTGCTACAGAGAATTAAAGGGTGCAAGTCCAAGATTTAACCGTAGCATTTCACAGATATGTAATTGAGGTAGATCATTTACAGGTAGAGAATAGGGATCTCAATGCTAAATTGTGCATGCTAACAGGGATCTGCATGCTAGACATTCTGCATTCCAAATGCGATCCTTCGGTCATCCAGTGCGATGTTAAGCCCAATAAATTTTTTTTTTCAGCTCAAGGATTGAATGAAAGATTGAGCTCGTCAGGCTGAAAACAGAGTAGTAGAGAGACTATAGAACGGCAATAACAACTTGTATCTTTTCGTGGATAGTATACAGAAGAGTTTGCAGCCTAAATCAAGCAGACATAAATTTCGTTTAGAAGATCAGAGCTATTTCTCACAAAATGGAGCCCAAAAAGGGATGCTAGCAGTGAAAAAAAAAAACTGAAATCTTGGTAGGACAGATCTGGGCACCAAATTTGTGGAGAATAGAAGCATGCTGGAAATAGATCCAATACTGTTTGTGGTCTCAAACCCCGTTTGATCCAGCTTAAAGGTTGATGATCTTGAATGATTCCTGCCATAAGAGTGATTAGAATTGGCCGATTCTTGTAAAAAAGAAAATACTTCCAACTATTAAACGTGGTGAACCTGACTCAAAAATTTGCGTGTTTTCTTTTTTAATTCAAGGCTATGTATATATGTTAATTTGTAAATATGAAAGTGCAAAAGACTTTTTTCAGGGAAGTATAACCCTTAAAAATATATCCTGATTCGGTAAAAACAAAATCATTCAAAGCTTTGAGGCCTGCTATAACCTTATAGAAAGAGATGTTCTGAAAATATAACATAGATAGAGAAGAGTCTAAGAAATCTTGAAAAGTCCGCAAGATTTGAAAAAATTGTGCTGATCCATCCATTTTTAGTAGAAATATTTTAGATTTGAATTCATGTTCTTCCGAGCTCGCCCTTTGAAGGATTTATGAAAAGTGTAATAGATGCACATAAATGTCTTGGTCTTCGATATATTAAATTTGCCCTTGGAGTCTTTGGTCTTGTAGATAATATCTCTTTTGACATTATAGTTCTGGTCACAGCAACAACCACAATTGCAATTTTCTTCATGATCCCAGCATTCTGCTGAGCCGAACACTTTAAGCCATAATGCATTGGTGTGCAAATCGATTCATTTCCATTTCAACCTCCTCACCAGCATGAATAGAGCTCATGAAAAGAGATATAGAACAGAATTAGTTATTAACTTCATTAATCCAATGAATGTCATATAAGAACTATCTAATAATCCCTTCAGGAAAGATAATCTCATGGTTAAAAATAAAATGGTCTCTTCCCTTCCATATCCTCCAAAGGAAAACATATCTCTTTCAATCACTGGGATTGAAAGGCAGGAAGAAATCCTCAATGCTCAGAGCGTTGAGATCATATCCAGGGTATTAGAGGATAGCTCCAGAATCCATTCAGCCCAAAGACATTTTCTAAATAAGTGTTCCTCATCTTCTCTTGCACTGAGGCATCTTTCACAAATATCAGAAGCAGCCATGCAGAGTCTGTGTCTCTTGTGATTAATGGCTAAAGCTTTATGCAACAGTTGCCAGATGAAAGACTTTATCTTGGGATTAATGGGGCTCTTCCACATAAACATCAGATTTCTGGAACATCTATCAGCAGAAATGTTCCACTTTAAGTGGGGTAATAATCTCCTAATCTCTCAATAAGTGCATGTAAGCCTTCCGAACTATAAATCCCTCTCTTCCATTGTGAAGCCATAAGTTATCAGAATTGGACCAATTGCCAGTAGTGATGGTATTGATAAGGGCATCACAGGATAAAAAAAACCTCGCACTTTCGAGTTTTGGAGGAAACCCTAATGAGAAATGGTCACCAATGACCTCGAGGATGCCTCAAAGAATGAAGATAAAAGTTGGGGGGGGGGGGGGCGTAAGCATTGCCACTATGATCAATGATAATGGCGGTTCAAGATATGAGTGATTGGAAACAAAGCTTTTCATAGAGTCTGTCTTTGCTAGATAATGGCATTGTCTCTAAATTTGTGTTCCTGTTGTTGCTGTGCAGCAATTAGTTTTACATGAAACATCAGCCACTAACTCATTATCTCATCAACAATGCATACAAGAGGTTTTGCCCCAGGACGAGAATCTGCAGCAGCTAGAAATGTGGCAGTCAGGTATGCACAATGGGCTCTTGCACAATGGGCTCTTCTAATATGTCCGCCTTAAACCCACCCCTCAGACTAGAGTTGTAGCTATGTTTGGCTTTTGCGGCCTTTAGAGCCCTGCTATATTACAAAGACGAAATAAGAAAGGTAAATAAAAGGCATAGGTAAGAGAGGATGCTTCACGATGGTTAGGCTGAAGAAGATACTGCTATCGGTCCATGGACATATTATGTCTTTGTCTCTACGAAGCCCAAAATATGCTTTGCCATGCTTTAGACCCCACAAAATCAAGGATCATTGTGCATGCTGGATATTATCAGAGGCATCTGTTAAACATTTCCATTTCATGTCTTCTTTTAGCAGAGGCATAAGTCTGCAACCGCTTTACAATGTTTTTAAATGATTATTTTGTTTATAACAGGGATATTGAATATGTGCAAGTAACACTTTGAATCGATGTTTATGACAGGGATGTGCTATCCTTGATCTTTAGGCCACTTTTGAAGTGGACAACGAAATTGTATTTGTGGTGAGCATTCGGTATAGATCAGATTTTATTCACCGAGCTCATTCTTATTCTTCATTCAGGTATATTTCAAAATGTCGTGTCTGCTCTAAAAGATGAGCCACTTGAAGTACTTGAATCATTACACGATGTACGTGTTTTAAAATGCTTCCAAGTCCCAATACTGCAGGGATGGATGTGTTCATCATAACAATGGCATCTAGAAGACCAACAAGGTAGTATTTAGACTACACGTTGTTTCAAGGTTAAATTTTGGCATTTGAAGTCTTTACTAAAATTGATATATGATTTTTATATTTCTTCCAGCAATCATATATCATTATTGTAAGGAGCCAGCGACACATGTTCTATTTGACAATTTAGAATGGCGTGCAAGTGCAAATTCTTAAATATATGAAGCCATATCTGTTGGATCTGTTGTGAGAAAGGCCAGCCATAACATCAAGGTCATTCTTTTTTATCCATACATGTATTTTTAATTTCTGATCATTTGGGGGCTAAGTATATAGGCTGACTATCTTAACAATGCTATGAATTGTATGTGTTGAATATATTCTTTTTGTGACGTTGCACATACATCAATGATGTTGGTGAGGCAATGCACGCCAGCCTGCATAATCTTAACTGATGAAACTGCTGCAAACATTGTGCATAGAGTAATTGGAATCGTAGAGCTCTATTTACGGAGGTGTGGATTACTGCCTGTCCATGAACAACTACATCCTACATATGCACAGCTTGGATTTACTCCTCGATCGTGTAAGTATTACAAGTTTTTGAGCTCTCTCATGTTGATGTTTTCATTTCTTGATTAAACTGACTCCAAATGCATTGTATGTAGATCATTGTAGTTTTCATGAGCTGAATGACGCGGGTAGGTGGAGAGAACATGCGCTATATCTCTGAATGCACTGTTATGGATGCATCTATCCACCACAAAGGCTAATGGGATTGTTGCCTGTTCCTTTGGATGGGCACCTCCCTCCAATGGTGGACTCGAACATCCCAAACAATGCGCTTTCTCTAGCATCAGCATCTCCAACACAACAAAGAGTGGTGAGCCTTTATGCCTTCAATTCAATAGCTGCTGAAATGTCTTTATAAATCCTTAGTTATTTTTAGATGTTGGAAGAGCAATTATATCCCTTAGTGGATCAACTGGAGCATGACCATGCTGGAAGAGTTACTGGCATGCTTTTGGAGATGGATGGTATGCCTTTGAGATGGATCAGACTGAAGTCTTCCCATGGAGGTGTTCCGTATGGCACAGTCCAGGGTACCAGTAGATCAACTTTCGTCCTTTTCATTAAGCAAGCCACTTGCTGGATCATTGTACAAGCAGTTTGGGTTGGTAGTTTTGAAGGCTTAATGATATAACTTTTGGAAGTTTTATCTAATCTGTATGTTTCAAGTTTAAGTATTCTAGAATTTTGCACTCTTTATTGGTCTTTTAATTTAAGAGAAAGCTAATTGTTATTATAAATTGTTAATACATTGGTGATACTGTCATTAAAGAAATTTTGACCAACAAAAATATTTTCATAAGCAAATCACGTCCATTCTTGCAAGCATCAAATTGAAATGTTCTCTGAAGTTGCACCTATATGACCTGATCGCACCACCTGGGTTTAATCCGGCTACATGCCGAGCCCCTCTCCATCTCAGAAACGTGGAATCTGTTTGCCGTTCGCCCAGGTCAAAAGCTTCAATACCTAAAAAAATACTGTCTACCCCTTCTGACCATTGCCGAAAATGAAATTCAGCTGTCCACCATCAGCAACATACCATTTCGCATACGAATACGGCATCAAACCAAAACCATATGTAATCCCGTACGCCTTTCACATTTTTCGAACCTTATGAACGTTCAATGCCAAGTAAAAACACAGGCCAAAACGTTAGCCCTCCATTGAGATGTCTCGCGAATACCTTTATGTTGTTACATAAAGTTCTAAGCATTGTATTATTATTATTATTATTATTATTATTATTATTATTATTATTATTATTATTATTATTATTATTATTATTATATGGCCCAAGATTTTAAGCTTAAAACTCACTATTAGCCCAAAAGGCTCTAAAGGGAATGTACGCTACCTCAAAAGCTCTATGTGCAGGAAATGCTAGAGATTTAATGCATATCCACAAAAGCCTAACCGTGACAACCCCTAAATCAATATCCTAGAGTGCCACCATGGCTAATGCACAAGCCGTAAACCTTCACACTTGGCACTCCAGTACATTTACAAGAATTATTAATACGTCCACGACTAATGCCCGGCATCGCCGGGCACACGTTGCTAGTTAATGTTTATTAATAAAGTTGTAAAGCTCATATTAATAAAATGGAAGGAAGGCATTTAGCAAAGATCCATAGACTACAAGAAGAAGATAAGATAATATAAAATAAGATTTTCAACGTCCACGGAACCAACTGAATGTCATGTCTAAAGGGGGCTGGCATGTGATGATGCATTATTAAGTTGTCATGGGTTGTTGTCTCTAAAAGTATTGTCAAGTTAGTGATTTGATTACTCTATAGGCATGGAATCGTAGGTATTGTTATGAAATGGGTGTAACGTTGGCTTGTGAATTCTTTGACATGGCATGGAGGCTCGTTATTAACCTTGATCAACTTTGGAATTACATGGTGGAATGTTCATTTTCATGAGTACAATGATGCACACATGGCTTGTTGTTGAAAGCAGGTTCTTGAAAATATATCGATTTGTGGCTGGTTACTCATTGATATGGAATTACGTTTTGCTATCCAAGCTGGCTAACATTTAGAATCCCTTGTTAGAATATGCTATGATATATTGTTTATGCAAGTGCTATAATAGTCTTGGAATGCTCTGTGAGATAGACCTCTTAAGCTGGAGTCTAGGTGCGATGGTCTAGACTCGCGCTTATGCACAGTTAACATGTGAAAAGTATTATATATTTGGACATCGGGCGTTGGTACCTTTGGATACAATGTCATGCACAGTTAATTTGTCCTCCAATGTTGGACGCAGCGTGCATGGGTGTGTACACACGTGGTTACCCCGCCTCTATGTCACTGGCCTAATCAACCGAGTTGACCAATGCTCAGATCCAGAGGAATATTAGTTGTAATTCTCTGTTGTTATGGTTGTTTATGCTTCCTTATTGTTGTTACTGTCTCTGAATTGATTCGTGATGGTTGTTTTATGAGGTAAATGTTCGTGAGCAATATTTGAACATGGTTTTAACATAGTTGCATTGTTCATTAACTTGATTTGCAGGGCCAAGTCCACGGTAAGGATTGAGTTATTGCTTCCTTGATTGTTGCATTATGCCTTGTGTTTCATTGATGCTTAGGCATTCACTAG
>JAANSK020250496.1:0-23210 GCA_011763485.2 Isoetes engelmannii
TAGCGCGCCTCGAAAGAGGCTCTGCTATATATACCCATGACGACGGCCAAGATTGCGCCACACCAATGGCTGCGATGCCGCCAAGTGTCACCATGCATGCAGCCCGTATGACGACCATATTTGGTCAGAATACGCGTATTTGGTCAGAATACGTATGGTCGTCACAGTTATGTACTGTAAAATGCTATATTATGGCCACAGTTAGACATGGCATCGGTTCAAATGTTCTTTGACAAGTAAGGTTACCGATTATGTACTTAAAAATGCTTAGCCATGGCCTCAGTTCAACCAATAAACTAGATTGTCTGAGTATTTTATTTACAATTATTGTTTAAAGAACTTATGGAGACATAGGTCCCAAGTGAAACTCACAGAAGTGAGGGCTTCATAATGCAATGTCTGCCATGGTGGAAGCTTGGACGCAACTAGAACTGCATTTAGGTTGTTGATCTTGCCAGTCATCTGCAGCTTCATTGTTGCAGTCCAAGGGTTATTCTAATTTTATGAAATCACTCATTGGGCTTGCAAAAGGCATTGCTTTCTTTTTGCATATGCTTGAGAACTTTCCAATTGCAAAAAGAGTAGCTCAAATAGGTTTTCTAGAGGTCATAGGAATAGAATTCATTACCATGATGATTGATACGATTCATGATATTTGGGCTACTTAAAGACTCTTTGCAACAATTATTAAACTCTTAAACAATTGAAGAACAAAGACAAAATGATCTTTATTCAGACAAAATTGGATGTTGAAGCACGATTAACCAGGATCCACTGCATTATGGCAAATACATCACACTGGTTCTGGCTTATAGGCCTTGCAGAATTGATCACACTACTCCACATAGTCACTGATCAATAGGAACAATAATTGGCTTGGAAAATAAATAAAAACTCATGATCAATAGTCACAAATTGTGTGCCGTTGTGGTAGTCATCTAAGATCCCTTGTCAAGTTTTCGGTCATTACTCCCTCATACGGATGAATCACGAAAAGTACCACAGCAATTGGGAAACTAGACTCCGAGGCTGACAAAAGCATATAGTTTGTCACAAACCTAATTCGTAGCAAAAAAAGAATTAAGGTTTGGCTCAATATCAATGCAACGTTCACAAGTTTTTTATTCTGAAGGTAAAGAATGCCAATGTGCAGACTAACATTTTATAAGTATTTGGATGTCTTCAGCTGCAATACTACATATGAAAATGAATGTAGGGAGGAAAATGACAGTGCAATTGGTTTTGAATGCTAACACAACAGATGAGTGTGAGTTGAGGATGTCCTTACCAGGTCTAGAAGAGATGCATGAACCCCAGTTACAAGTCCCATAATCACATTTATCTACAGGATCCCTCTTTTTCCTCAGCACCGGGCAGCGCTGCAATTCCTGGGTTTGGTGAGTGGGCTTGTTTTCATCAGCTAATAAAGCTTTGATCTTCACGGATAGGGTTCATTTCTCCTGTTCCTTATTCTTCAGAACAGAGAATTTGCTACGTCAAGTTTGAAATACTTGATCCCTGAAAACAAAAAGTCTCGCATTTCTCTTAGTTTTTGTCGCAGCCTTCCATTGTGGACTAGAATTATAAGGAAGTTTTAAAACGATTGGTTACTTCTAGATTAATGTAAATCCCTTTTAAATCCCAATTCTTAACATATTATGTTTGATCAGTCTCCAGGCTTGTCAAAAAAACTAACATCAATGGCCAAGGAGATTGGAAGCTTGTGCTGATACACCATAAGTGGATATACCTAGTTGTTGATCTTGACGATGAGATAGCTAAACAAGTTCTAGTAGCCTATATATCTTAATAGCTCTAATGCAAAAGAAGCAAACGTAGCTTTTTTGTTTTTGCAAATAACCAGTTCCATCTTTTATTCCCACATTTGTTGTTCATTACTCTCTTATAAAGGTAATTAAATTTCAGACAATATTGCTACTTTTTTGGATTTAAACATGTGAATAATTTGATAAAATTGAAAGTGATAAACTGCAACTATATCACGTTGTTCTAGTATTATATTGTCTTTCTTCTTTGCTTTTCGGAATAAAGAATTTGCTACGTCAAGTTTGAAATTCTTGATCCCTGAAAATAATAAGTCTCGCATTTCTCTTAGTTTTTGTCGAAGCCTTCCATTATAGACCAGAATTATAAGGAGGTTTTAGAACAATTGGTTCCTTGTAGCTTAATGCAGACCCTGTAGAATCCGAATTCTTAATATATTATGTTTGATCAGTCTCTAGACATGTCAAAAAAACTAATATCAATGGCCAAGGAGATTAGAAGATCGTGCACATGATGATGAGCACCTAACCAAATCCCATCCCCAAATAACAGGACATTATATTGGTCGATACATAAATGGAGACGCATCAATGGGTCTTCCAACGGGCGACCCGTTGATGCGTTAACATCTTATTAATATCAAGGCCGGTTTGCTTGGTTTCCAATACTAAGCTTTTGATCTTCGTATCTATATACCTTAATTAAACCCATTTTGGAAATTATTAAAATCTTAAAAAATAGAATAAAATACTGGTTTAATTGGTTCCCAGTGCTATGAATTTGTTCTTCATATCTATATCCTATTTTTGAGAGGTATGTCCCTCCGTCATGATCAATGAGAAAGATTGTGCGACATGTCTACCAAATGGAGTTCTTCATGCCATATGGTCTCATTCAAATGTACGTCAGGTTTGCCCAAAGCCTCATCTGGTGTCCGAACCAAAATTAATAGCATCATGATTTTGTCTAATAATGAGTCTTGGGAATGCTTCCAAAAGTCTCAATTTTAGGTCAGAATTCAATAACATGTATGATTCTACATACAATACTTCTGTGATAGATTATTTATGTCCATGTAGTTTAGTTATAAAAATGTAGGGTCTGCATAAGTAAATCTATTTTCTCTGGTATGATTTGTCATCGGGACGATTCAAGAAGTTGATATTGGAATTGGAACTAATGTCATGGAAAACATAAGTTTTGATATTTTCTTAGCAGCTATATTGCTAGAAGTATAAGCTTATTCATCTATTCCTTATTCTTTTCAATGGTTGCAGAAGGGTTTTGTAGGTATTAAAATAGTCTTGGTCTAGTAATGGAGATCTTAAAATTCCATTGCTCCGAAGTCAATTGTTCAAGTATGATTAATTGGTCCTGTGGTAGAGATCGTAAACTTGCCATATGTAATGGATAATTACATGCAAAGCAGCTCCTAGCATAGAATCGGAATGGTCGCGCCTAGGAGTGCATTGGCTTCCATGTGATCCTTAGAATAAAGTGAAGTATAATGTAATCATGATGTGATGATGAATAGATTGACGTTCCTTCGGTATAAAATAAAAAAAATACGTCTGCACTTTTGCTTCGAATTGATAGATGAAGGTAAGAAAGATCTTTATGGGTTCCTTGATGTAGACTGTAGACTAGAAATGAGCTGTATATGCTAAATGCATGTGATGTGTTGCTTCAAGCCTGTAAGATGGTCCCGTTATATCGTCACCTTAAATATTCTAACATTTTTTCTTTTGCTTGCGTGTTTAGTTAGTTGTTGAATCCTACAAAGATATGTGGATTGGGATGCTATGGTTGTGTTTCCAGGAGGAGTGAGCTGGCTATGCTAAATGATTCACATGAATCCATATGCTTTTTTGTTTTTGAATTATCTGAACATCATCCTCTCGACATTGCAATGTTGAACTCTGTTGCATATAAAGTTTTTTTTGATGTAATTATGGGCGAAAAAGGATTGAGGCTTACTGGCAACATATAGCTACGCCCTACTTAGACTGGAGATGATTGATGCTTGATCTAGAAGACAAGAACTTGATGAAATGGATAGATTTCTTTGAAGCATTTTACTCATACCATCTTTCTCGCGATATTCTTTCAAACATTCCAGATCGTGCCGCATTGCCTGCTTAATTAAAAAGAGTGCAAAAATATTATGTGGACTGGCCAATGGCTACAATCACAAGGCGTGTCCATGATCTGCTCCACAAAAGCCCGTGAACTACTCCACAAATCACTCAAAATAATAAACAGAAGTCTGGCGACTGGTCCCGATGGAATGAAAGCACCTTCGAAGGAAATATGACTACGATGAGATTTGGCAGGGACTAGAAAAGATTATGGATATGGCAAGATACGGCTTCCAAAACTACTGATTGGCGATGATGTAGGCAACATGCGCCTTTTGATCATTCCATTTCAGGTTTGGAGATAATGCCCCCATCCTACAATCACTTATTGACATGAGTAGAGAATATAATATAATTGAATTGAGTTGAATTTTATTGTCCACGTAGACCATAAGGTCTATGAGACCCAATACAAGAAAGAGAGCATAGCGAGTTCATTACTGCCTAGGATTAAAAAGATTCCAGTTCCGAAGGGTTTTCGAGGAAAAAACTTTAATACTATTAGACTCTCTGAGAAACTATACATCTCTACATTTACAATATCAATGTGATGATGTGGACGTATTTCATCTCGCTTGTCGGAACCCCCAGGACGAAGGATGATAATGCCATTATTGCAGGCGTCTGCAAGAGCAAATATGACGGTTGATTAGGTATAATCAGGTCAACATATTGTGTTCGAATAGTCACAAACATTGGGCAAATCTAGAGAGTTTGACACTTATCTTCAATGGGAGATGGCTCCCATCTGGCAATTATTCACATATCATGTTTTACCAGCACGACCCCATATATCATCTTCAATTCTGAGGCGGTGTGCACCAGTACAGATGGATGCAATTATTCTACGCGTCTTCATGAACAAATGTAATAGCAAGAACTATTGTGGGCCACAACAAGGGTGGCATTAATTTGGCTTTTGGAGTGTGATGTTTTGACCTTTTTTAAACCACTGACATCCCAAAGCCCCGAGGTCACGGGACATGGTCTAGTGGCAGGACCTTAAACTGCCACACCCGAAGTCACGGGTTCAAACCTGGCCAATATCGGTCTAGTAATGGGGACCTTGAAATTCCATTGCCCCGATGTCACGGGTTCAAGTACAATCAATTGGTCCTGGTAGAGATCTTAAACTTGCCATATGTAATAAAAGATCACATGCAAAACAACTTCTAACATAGAATCAGAATGATCGCGCCTAGGAGTGTATTGGCTTTCATGTGATTTGTAGAATAAAGTGGAGTAGAGTGTAATCATGATGCAATAATGAATAGACTGACGTCCTTCAATTAAAAAAAGAAAAAGAAAAACTGACATCCCAAAGCTTACCAAGGAAGCATGTATCGAGATATTGTTTCAAGTGAGTGTGATCTTCATTATCCTATACCTATGCACATTCCTGCTCGTGAACATTCTACCTAAAGAACCAACTTGCCCATTTCTCCTTCCAATAGGCTTTAAAACCTCGTGGACCCATAGCCAATGCGTAAGGTATTTGAAAGTCGATATCTCCCATGAAGCGGCACTCTGCAGAGGCAAGAATCCTATCTCTTAGAGGAAAATCGAGTACAAAACCATACCTCTTGACTCCGAGAGACTCGTCCTAAATCTTCCAAAGTTGTTTAGGGATATATCACCGTTCCCCATACCTTCACTCCATGAGGATGACTTAGGAATCTCGCTCTTCTGATTTGGTCAGTCCTCGTGAACAGATGCTATAATCAACGAGTCGGTCTCCTAGACTTGTGTGTAAGCATCTCGATCGAAGAACTTGGAGATACATCCCCCGCCTATTTAGGTGTAAAAAAACTAGTTCCGCTAAAACCCTGAGCAGGTGTGTCGGATAGGACCAATCATAGAGCTCTACTTTGGGGTAATTGTTCTGCATGGCATAAAGTGCCTTCCAACCTGCCATTACTTGTTGTTGGATATATGTATCCCAGTATATGATCTCTACTCCATGGTATTTATTTGTTTGTACTACCTTAACGTTTTGTCCCTAATAAGTGAAGCGAGATTGTCTCCCAAGGGATTCTCCTATATGTATTTTGGATATGGCATCTGCGTTCCTAGGGTCAGACAAAAACCCCTTATCATACGCATAGAAATGCCTTGAAATACCCTTATACTCCTAAATATACAACTAGACAAATGAGAAAAACAATAATCACCCTTTATTATAAGTACGAAATAGGCAATAAAAAACCCTGTATCGTACATTCAGATGGGTTAGACGCATAACACAAGTGCACCCCCTTAGATTGTGTCTGTTGTCTAGAAGTGGATATAGAGGTACCTTGGTCTAATTCAAGTTCAACCTTCGACTAGCTCTGCACTGCTTGAAGTTTGCTTTAATGCCCCCATATAAATACCATGACTTTTTTGACGTTTTTGACAAAGTCAAGGCTAGCAAGATTCTAGAGCACAGTCCATATGATTGTCCTATGATCTGCAGCCCCTGACTATGCCGCCATATAGCCCTATCTATGGTCTATATCACCTGCTAATTGGAGGGTTTGTGGGATTTTATTGAGGAGAATTTGGTGACCGGCTCCATTTGGCATTCTCGGTCACCTACTGGAGCACCTATTGTCTTTCTCAAGGAGGACAATTCTTTGTGAGTGGTTGTTAATTACTGCGGGCTCAACAAGATTACTGTGTCGAATCAATATCCATTTCCTCTGATCCCGGAGTTGTTGGATGACTCCAAGGTGCATGCTATCTTACGAAGGTTGATCTCCATGTGCATATAATCTTATTCGGACGCGAGCTATGGCGTTAGATAGAATACAAAACTGGGGATTAGTGGACGGAGAAGCACAATGGGCGGATGGCACCCTAACGGCGGGTCACGGCAGTGAATGGCAAGGAATGCCTTTACTCACACTGACTAATGCGGCAACAAGCGGCACATCAAGCAGCATCAAATGGCATATACCATCAGCCCACCTCAAAAAGGGTTGGCCTTTGGGCAATCTAAAAATCAAGTGACCATCAACAAGTTTATATTAAAGCCCTCTCTTTCTTTATTTATTTATATGTAATTAAAACAGCCTAGATATGACTCATCCATTTCCGGATGGTAATCTAAAACAAGTGGCGATAGATATGACCCAATCCATTTCCGGAGGACATGTTAACGTTGTAACTTCACCAATTGAAAAGAATATCCAAACAGCGGCAACAGATTTAACATTTTCTGCAACCAAGTTGGATATAGATCAGCTTGTTTCTCAACTGAGGCGGTGTGGTGATTCTAAAGCTTTGGGAGAAGGTAAGCTGACCCATGTTTTGGTTATAAGGAGTAGATTCAGCCAAGATAGGTTTTTGGGTAATCTCCTTTTGCAGATGTATGGCAAATGTTTGTGTGTAAATGAAGCCAGGGAGGTATTTGTTAAGATGTGTGAAACCAATGTTTTTACTTGGAATATCATGATTTCAGTATATATCCAAAGTGGAAATATAGAGGATGCATTAGAGGTATTTTGGCAAATGCCACATAAGGATGTCGTTTCATGGAATATGTTGATTATGGCTTATACCAACTGTGGAAGGCTGCAGGAGGCAGTCCAATTGTTTGAACAAGCTCCTGAGAAAGATGTCTTTTTGTGGAATAGTATGATTGGAGGATATGCCCGCCACGGACAAGTAGAGACAGCAGTTCGACTTTTTGAAAACATGCCCACAAGGGATGTGGTCTCTTGGAATACAATCATTGGAGCTTATATTCAATGTGGAAAACTGAAAGAAGCACAAAAACTTTTCAAGGAGATGCCAAAGCAGAATATTGTTTCCTGGAATACCATGATCTCAGGTTTAGCCCTGCATGGGAAGCTGGAAGAAGCTGCTCAACTATTTAATAAAATGCCCAAGAGGAATGTGGTTTCATGGACTACCATGGTCACAGCCTATGTTCAAGATGGACAACTAGACAAAGCACTTGAACTCTTTGACCAAATGCCAGAGCGAAATGTAGCCACATGGAATGCCATGATCACAGGTTATGCACACTATGCAAAGCTTGAGGAAACCATCAAGTTCTTTAGAAAGATGCCAGAGAGGGATGTTATATCATGGACTGCAATGCTATCAGCTTACACCAAGAAAGGATACCTCAAAGATGCCCTATCATTCTTTAAAAAGATGCCACACCGAAACATAGTTTCTTGGAATGTAATGCTTGGGGGATTTGTTGAACATGGACGGCTTGAAGAGACACTGGACTTTTTCCAAAAAATGAGACTATCAAATATAAAACCTGATAGAGCTACATTTCTTAATCTTCTAGAAGCATGTGCCCATGCTGCAGCTCTTGTCGAAGGAAAACAAGTACATTCTCTTGTTACTGGTAGTGTACATGAATCAAATATGGCAATAGGCAATGCTCTACTTAACATGTATAGCAGATGTGGAAGTTTAAATTACGCGCGCTCAGTGTTCAACAAAATGGGTGAGAGAGATGTAATTACATGGAATGCCATGATTGTAGCGTATGCTCAACATGGGCTTTCAGCAGAAGTGCTATATCTTTTCCAAAGGATGCAGAAAGAAGGGGTGAGATCAGACGAGTTCACATTTGTTGGCCTTCTTTCAGCTTGTAGCTATGCCGGATTAATGGATGAGGGAGCTCATTTTCTGGTATCCATGGGCAAAGATCCTGGTGTCACACCCACATTGGAGCACTATACTTGCCAGATTGATTTTCTTGGCCGGATTGGATGCCTAGATGAAACAGAAGATTTAATTACTAGCACCCCGTTTCAACAAGACACTGCAGTATGGACGACATTTCTTGGTTCTTGTACTCTTTACAGCGACATGAAAAGAGGGAAAAATGCTGCAGAGCATATTTTGAAACTTGATCCAGCAAATGCTGCAGCCTATGTGTCATTATCAAACATATATGCAGCAGCTGGATTGAAGTAAGCACATTTTGCACCTTGAGAATCGATTTAGCAACCAGCAAACTGCTCAATCATGGTATACCATCCAAATTGATTTGTGCAATTATATGAGAAGGTTAATATCCTTGGCCAGGGCTGTGCTTGTCAAAGGAAAACGAGCACATTACCTTATTACTGGTAGTGTACATGAATCAAATGTATTGTAAATGTGAAGTTAAAATCATGCACGCTCAGTATTCGATAGAATGTGTGAGAGTGATGTGATTACGCGAAATACCTTGATCGTAGCATAATGCCTACATTGTGACCTCTGAAAATTGTTTTAGCTGCCATCAGATTGGTCAATCATGGCATACCCTGCAACTTTATTCACGTGATTATATGAGAGGGTCAATATCCTCGGCCGGGGCCTGCCTATTACCTGCCTAGCTCATTTTCTAAGTGGACTCTACCCATCCCAGGATCCTTTTATTTTGCTGGAGTCTTGTAGCTTGTATGGATGTTCTGGGCTTGGGTTTAAGTGAAATATGCAGCAACCTTGGTGACAATCCAGTGGTAGAACTTATTGACATTGGATTAGATAAGAGCGTATATATGGATTCACTGTCATGCAGTTGTTAGATGCAACAGTAGTTTGGCATTTCATGCCTATATAACATGGAGCAGATTTCTGGTTTTGAGTTTAGGGAAGAGGAGGCGAGAGTCCTCACGTTTTATATGCAAAGACACAGGGATGCATGTGGGAAAAAAATGTTTGATGTAAGTAGATTTTGGATGGAGCCCAAATTTATAAAGTACAGATAGGTGTACTTGTAGAAGTTGATGCTATTGATGGATCATGGAAAATATGTGGATCCGTTTTAAGCAACAGAGGTGGATCCTGCTGCATACATCTATGCAAATTAGGATGGTGATACAAAGAAAAGGTCCCTTAGCAGGCAAGAAAATGCACGCAAGGAGATTTCTGCTTAGATAATCCAATGGTTGTCAATACCAACCTTTTTTTCTGCACGTTTGCACAAACGAGAGTGGACACTTTGAAGCAATTTCAGAGCGCTGTTCAGGGGTAGGAAGTTATGCCTGCTCCAGGAATCAAATTCATTTGTGGTTGCGGCAATCTCGGCGGCAGGTAATATTTCAATACTAGTCTTAGCCTTTGAGATCTCGGATTGAGATCATCAAATTAAATCTGAAATTTTATGACGCACTTCATCGGCACTGTCTAGAAATGCACAACCCTTTTCCAAGATAGGCACTCCTGGCTGCTTTCACAGATAATGACTGCTTGCAGAAATGATGATAGTTTACCATTTTATTATATACAAGGAGTGAATTCAAACTTATTTGCAAGTAAATATTACAAGCTTCTTAATAACAGAGGTCTTCAAACTCACTCCCAATCGATGCAAATATAGAGCAGGATAAGTATTTGCACAAGCGTTGAGAGCAGGATAGAACATATTGTGCGCATATAATTCACTCAGATCCTGCACATTTACAGGACATAGCCATTGATTTTTACTGTAGAATAGATGACTATGTAAGATAGATTCCATATCACAGTAATATTTTCTCCCTCCATGGTTCACATTGTACAACATAGATAGCACACATGCTGGATGTACATTATGGCAAGTAAGATTAGTTATTGTTTCTTGTATCTCATGTCAGGAAGCGCACACACACAAGAGCACGTTCAATCCAATGTCTAAAAATCCTGAGTCCATCTCTCAGTGTCTGTAAGTACACATGCCTTTCTTCTCTGCTTGTGGCAATGATGACATTTCCGTCCTGGCCTGCACAGCACACAGTATGCCAAAGTGTCCATATGCATAAAATGGTTGGCAAGTGAATATACCAAATTACTCAGTTTTGCAAATGAATAGTTGCAAGTTTACCATGACAGAGGAGGACTCGACACATAACTTTTTCTCTGCCACAACTTTTTCCAAAGATGACAGGTGCTGCTACTGTGGCAGCACTTTCTTCTCTGCTTGTGGCAATGATGACATTTCCTTCCTGGCCTGCACATCACACGGTATGCCAAAGTGTCTACATATGCATAAAATGGTTGGCAAGTGAAGATACCAAATTACTCAGTTTTGCAAATGAATACTTACAATTTTACTATGACAGAGGAGGACTCGGAGGCATGTGCCTTTAACATCAAAGGATTCGATCAGGTATCCTTTGCTCATTTTCTTGTAATTCTGGTTTTTGAGTTGGCCTTCTTAATGCAGATACTCTCAACATTTTGGTAAACCTGGATGGTTAGATGAGACAGTTAGACATATAGAATTTAAGCAGCAGAAGTTGGGCATTGTCTTATCTAAGGATCTTGCTTACTTCCAATGCGTAATGCTTAGAACACTGAAAAGGATTTTTTCGCTTGGCATTTCTTAGTCCCTGTAATAACAATTGGAATGACCATATTTGTTTTCAATGCTTTAGGCACGTAATAGCTCTTCGAGGAGCTGCACACATCACGACAATTAACTGAGCTGTAAGTGATACTGATTCATCAACATTCCCCAACCTTTGCTAGCTCTATTTCGTATAATTCTTTCTGCAGAGTTGGGCAATCTGTCAAAGGAACTTTACTCATTACAACAATTAAATTAAATGAGCGTAAGTGATATCGATTCATCCACATTTGCTTAAACTTTCTCCTCTTTGCAGGAATTTACTTGAATCACAACGTGGTTGCTTTATCTGATTGTTCAAAGCTTGAATGTTTGCCAATTTCCATCAACAGCCTCAATTTGTAAGTGTAATTCTTTTGTATTTTTATCTGTCTGCTAATACTAGAATTATTACATGTGACGAAGGTCCAAATGCCACTGTTTAAGCTGAGCTAGTTTTGTTTTGCTCACCTCAGTTCTCCCATTCTTGATGCACCATACATCTGTTTTTCAATAAACTTTGTGCATGATTCACAGCAAATTTCAACTTACATACCGCATTATCTCTTTCATCCTTAGTTTCTTGTAGCATGTATATGTTTGCTTTCCCTTTTTTATGCACATCATTATGAATACTCTCACTTGCATGTTTTGCTTGATTATTATTAGAATATCCAATACATTTGGCTACCAATTTAAATCACTGTAATAGTTCTCTACAATACAACATGTTTAACTTTGGCACTGCTTTGCAAGGTCCAAGTTTCCATTTTTTGCTAATAACAAGCTCACAGGAAGCATCCAACTGAGATTGGAAAAATTACAGCTTTGTAGTTTCTTGATCTCTCATCTAATCAGCTTGAAAGTAGCTTGCCAGAGACTGTGCAGTCTTCAAAATCTGCTATGATTAGTGCTAGTCCATAATAGGATTACAGGTGAACTTCCATTGAGTTAACAAATGAGGATGAAATTGATGATGAGATTGATGGTCTTAACGAGGACAGATTATGAAAGATCATGGGATTGCACTTAATGGCAGTGAAGTAAATGTCAAAGATAGATAAAGAGCATATATGGGAGCCTTAAAATGTGTCCGCACAGATATTTTATATCTTGCGAATACGATATTTCATCACCTCCATCTTCAACCTCATCTGAGGAAGACATTATTGGCATGCAGGACATGTTGGAGGAAATAATGATTTAGCTCCAGGAACTCAGACATTCCTGCTTCTACCATGGATATGGATGGCATTGATTGCATTTATGCAAAAATAAGGAAAGTTAGCATTTTCTTACTACAAGCTAGATGGAACCATTCGAAAACTTGGAGACATAACCAAGGCATTGAAGGAATGCAATTTGCACAATAGGAAGGAACCTCAGCTAGGACATGGTCAGAGCACATTTCTTGTATAATGGTAGATTGATTGATATGATGCTGGATTTGAGTTGCAAGTGAATTTGCTGGACGTGACATTCTCTAATATTTCAACAAATTATAAAAGTGTGTCCTATTGGGTGGAAAGGGCAATCCTTACGCCACTAAATGAGGATTGCCAGAGTGATTGCCTATTATACTTGAGGCTTATTACAGTGCTGATCAAGTTGTTAATGAGAACGATGGGGGGTTTATCTTACTGAATTTTTGAATGCGCAAGCTCCAAGTGGGATGCCTCTACATCAATTGACTTTAAAGGTTGGCATGATTGTCATGTTGTTAGGTTTGTTTCTATCCGTAAGGGGCTTTACAATAGCACTTGCCGCATTGTATGTGCATTGGGGAGACGTGCTAGTGCTATAGATGCCGAAATTGTCAGTGAAAAGAATATTGGAAGCAGAGTGTTCATATTTCGATTCCCCTGGTGCCTAATAATACAGAACTCCCATTCCAATTTGAGCGCATGCAATTTTTGCTGCGACCAGCTTTTGGTATGACAATCAACAAATACCAGGGTCAAACAATGAAGATGATTAGTTTGTATTTGTCAAATCCAGTATTCAGTTATGGACAACTCTATGTGGCACTCTCGAGAGTTCAAGAAATCGAAGGCCATAAAAGTACTCATTCTATCGAAATATGGAGATGCTTCCGCAAATGTCGACATATCAAGATATATAACAAACATTGTATACAAAGAACTCTTCTAAGCGTGAGCCTAATACCTAATCTTTATCTCTAATTTTTTTTTGTTGACATTGATTTCTTTTTTTTTTTTTGTCTTACTTACTTACTTCGCTATGCATGTACATGATGCATATTTTGGTCATGTGGTATGTTATTTAGTCATCTGTTGCCCAATGCTTGAGGGTGACAATAAATATCACGTCAATAGACGTGCTCTTGGGTCATGGTATTATTGAGAACGAAAATAACACGCTCATGTGCATAAGGTAGCAAGTGTATAAATTGAGCAGCTCATAGCAAAGGTCAAAAAAAATGTTTTGCACCGATGAAGTTGTTTAGTTGGAGCAATACATTCAACTTATTGATGACATCTTATTTGCTCAAGTCTACCCAAAGGAACGTCATCTTCGTGGATGTGCTCCGAGAGAATAGGTGGAAAATAGAGTACATGTATTTGCATATTGATTAATGTAGTGTTTTTGACTAACGTTCAATTTTTTTTTCCCTTTTATCAAATGACAAGGACATTGTGCACTGGCGAATTGGCGTTTTAGTGGCAAGAGAACTCACATGTGTTGGAATATGTAATGGAATGCATTTTAGAATGTACAAGGCATGCTGAGGCGATATCTGATTTCATTCGACGAGCCTATCTTTGGGACCTCTTTATAACCATGACTGCTTTGATGTCTCACGACTATCAACCACGTGAGACAACTCATCCCAAAGATAAGCTCGTACAATGGAATCAGATATCACCTCAACACGACACGATTTGTACACCCTAAAATGCATTGCATTACATATTCCAACGCATGTGAGTTCTCTCGTCACTAAAATGTCAATTCATGAGTGCACAGTGTCATTTGTCATCTGATAAAAGGAAAAACAATTGGAGGTTAGTCAAAAGTACTACATTAACCAATAGGCAGATGCATGTACTTCATCCTCTACCTAACTCTCTCGCAGTACATCCACGGAGATGATGTTCCCTTGGGTAGACTTGAGCAAATAGGAAGCCATCAATAAGTTGGATGTATTGCTCCATCTTGACAATTTCATCGGTGCAAAATATTTCTTTGACCTTTGCTCTGAGCTCCTCAATTTCTACACTTGCTACCCCATGCACATGAGCGTAGTATTTTCGTTCCCAATGTTACCATGACTCAAGAGCACGTATGACAAAGGTGACACTGGTGACGTGATATTTTTTGTCACCCTTCAAGCATTTGGCGACATAGTGACCAAATACATATCACGGGAGCAAAATACATACCATCTATATGCATGGCGAAGTAAGTAAGTAAGAAAAAAAAAAGAGTAGAAGAAACTAATGCCAACAAAAAGAAATTAAAAGTAAAGATTTTAAGTATTAGACTCGCTTAGAGGAGTTCTTTGTATACAATGTTTGTTGTATATCTTGATCTGTCGACATTTGCGGGAGCATCTCCATCCTTTGATAGAATAAGTACCTTTATGCCTTCGATTCCTTGAGCTCTCGAGAGTGCCACATAAAGTTGCCCGTGACTGAATATTGGATTTGGCAAGTACAAACCAACCATTTTCATTATTCAGCCCTGAGACTTGTCGATTGTCATACCAAAAGCTGGTTGTAACAAAAATTGCATGCGCTTAAGCTCGAATGTGATTTCTGCATTATTAAGCACCAGGGAATTTGAAATATGAACACTCTGCTTTCAATATTCTTTCAAGTGACAATCTCGGCATCTATAGCACGTCTCTCCAATGCACGTATAATGAGGCGAGTGCCATTGTAGAGCCTCTTACGAGTAGAAATAGACATAAGCAACATGACAATCATGCCAACCTTCAAAGTCAATTAAGCTGGAGGCATCCCACTCGGAGCTTGTGCATTCAAAAATTCAGTAGGTTAAATCCTTGCGTTATTCTCATTAACTCCTCAATTAGCACTGTAATAATCCTTAGGTGTAGCATGCACCACTCTGTTCCTCTTGTTTACTTCGTCTACATCCTCATTTAGTGGCGTAAGGATTGCCTTTTCCACCCAATAGGATACACTTTGATAATTTGTGGAAACATTATGGAATGCCACGTCGAGCAAGTCATTTAAGTCCTGCGACTTGACACAAATCTCTTCTCGAAGACATATTACATCCGATCCAATGTTAAAAAATATGGTTTTAAGTCCATTTCCAACTCGTAAAATATAGTCAGCAAGCGCCTAATTCTTTTTCGCATCTCTTCCCACATTGTTCATTACCCACATATTTATGTTAAGCATACGTTCCTCTACCCCATATGTAAAAGTACTTCAAGGAAGCCTGCACAATTTGGGGTCGATTTTCTCGTGGAACCACAAATGGAATCTGACAAAAACACCTCTTCTCGGAATATTATATATGGATCTATTGCACGTTGAGGAAGAATGAACGCAAACTCCCTCAAGGATCATCCGACAGAGTTCATATGATCTTCAATGTCAAGAAGTGCCGTGTAAAGAAAATGATCACACACTTGCACACTTTGATCCTCTGCAACCCTTTGTGCCTCATGCAAAAAATCATCGACCATTAATAAACTTGACATCTTCCCACAATTTTAAGGGGTTTCGATGGTTCGCAATTTAAAAGGATCATGGCGAACATGTGTCGCAATTGTGGTGGCATGTCCCATGCTGCTGCTTCCTGAAGAGATTCAAACCATTCTGTATCATCTCGAAGTAACCCACGATAAATGCAAGCTTCTTTATATGTTGCACACACTCCCCATCGAAAGAGCGTAAATCTTCAAAACTGATTGCGCATGCCATATGAGTCAATAGGAGTCGTAGATAGTATCGCTCTTCTTCTGAAAGATTAACAAAGTACATGCGTCAAATAATTGGAAACTTCTGGTTATTGTTTAGAACCTGCCATTTCATATTGGGTTTATCATAGGTAAACTTTTAGGAAAATCATGGTAGAGCAATTGTGTAGCCTCTCTATTTCCAGATGCATTCATCTCGAAAATTGCTATCAATATTGTCCCATTATTCTTGCACAGCCAGTTTCCTGACATGAGGAAACTGCTGTTGTATTTCATATCAGAGGATTCTCCATGCTGCCTCAGGAGCGGAGAAGCAGCGTGCATCAAGAATTGCTCAACCTCGTCATAGTTTGTGGTGGGTGCCCTGCTAGTCGATGCACCATCATTTGCTGCTTCTAAGTTCACATTGATCATATCTGGCTCTTTGTAAACATACTTGTACAAATCTTTAACGGCCTTAACACCTCAAAATTGATATGGCCCTTGAAGTACGATGTTAGCCATGGATTATATGGCATAACCCATCTGTTGTCTAGATTTATACTACATTTTTCCCTTTCTGGCCATAGTCCCTTCCAAGGTTGCCCATAAAGGCAAATTTGAAAAGGTATAATTTAGAATGGTTGGCGAATTATAGGTTTCTAAGTTTAGACATGTTGGTGAAAAAAATTTTGTAACTTAATATTAATTGTAGAAACATTGGCGAATCTTGACCAATGCTATTTAGCCAAAGATCATAATAAGGTTTTGTCCTCTAGGCAGCACACAAGAGAACTTCCACCTCCCTTTTTCTTTCCTAATAGTTCGGTTCCAGTTTTTGTTTCTCACACATGGTAAGAACACAAAGTAGTCTGAAAACTTGCATGTGTGAATCCCTAAACAAGAATCAGGAACATGTGAAAACTATGCGATACACATGTTTTCGTTCGTGCGTCGCCTCAATAAATTTACCTGTTGAAATGTCTTCTGGGCAGGCATTACCTAGTACGTAACAATGCATTATAGCACTTCTCTTTTGAACTTAATGAGCAACTACACACAAAGATAAAAGGAAAAAACTAAAGTAAAGTTGCACTACTTGACCACCATATTACAAAAGGAAGCCGCCCCTTTTATGCTAGATATATTTGTTAGTCCGCCCCTAATGGTTTTGACAATCCACTATATCTAGTACGTTCATGAATTTTCTCAAGCAACACTATTAACATTTTAGACAACATTATTATTACACAACACTTTTAATAATTTTCTAAACATGCGTTTCAAAATTATTATAGCCCCCCAACATTCACTACAAATTCATAGGGCTTTTTGCTCATTATACTACTTTTCCATTAAGATATGCCCCATCGCATAATATCGTGATGCAATAAAATGTCATAGTAAGGCACATAAATGAACCAAAGCAATTGTCTCTTGTGCACAAATTGCTTTCTATTTCCAATTCTTAAATTGTTCTTAATAAACTTGCAAAACTTCATTTGGTATTTGGGGGACCCATCATGCCAGTGGTCGGGCCTAAGGTTTTTGGGGCGTATTGTATTTCATTTTGTATGTTTTCGACAGTTTGAGCTGCTTGTTGGGCGAATTGGGGTTTCCAGTCTTTTACCTTCGATCTGCGCATGGTACCGGAATGGAAGATTTCGGTCAGAGAATGAATTGGGGACAGGTCTTTCGTGCATGCCGATCCAGTTGGGCTCTTGGACGAGGCAGTGGAGATGTGTACAGAAGGATGGAAGCGCAGGGTTAGTGCTCATTTTTCTACTCTGTTTATTTCGTTTCAGTGTCTTGTTAGTGTCTTGTGGTCCATGAATATGCGTAAGGCTGCACGCCTGAAGCTGCGTGTCTATAGTATGTGTGTCCCTATGGTTGTGAGGGATGTGGTTTCCTGCAAGCAGTGTAGGAGCAAGGATGGTGCTGAGGTATTTCATGCCTTGGATTGTGAGGGAAGAAGGTCAGAAAGCAGTGCAGCTGGTGAATGCAGGAAAGTGGTGAAGGATGTGGGGAATGCGGGAGTTACCTTTGCTGTAGGGCATAGCAACTCCTTTGATATTCTTGTGGGTGGTCAAGGGAGGTTCGACATTGGTAATAGCTTGGGCCTGCTGCCACCAATTTCGTGCCCTGCTCCTGCTGCCCATAGTGTAGATAGTGCTTTGTTAGGTACTGAAACTAGACAGGCTGCCAACTTATTCAAGCATCCTTTGCCTCCCGTGGAGAACCCTGAGCCATCTGTTCCAATTGCCCATGTGGTTGAGGATCGGAGGCCTTTCTTGTTACAGTCGCTTTTATGTCTATATAAATTTTTTTGGAATATGTGTTGCTCTTTGTTCAAAGTAGCCGATGTTGTGGTTGCTACGTCATAACTTGTTGAGTGCTTCTGTTATGTGTCGGGAACTGTTGTAGAGGTGCTTTGCACCGTTTAATGGATGATTGTTGTTGCAAGTTCAGATAATGTATATTCAATGGTTTACATCGTTGTATATTTAATTGTTTGGATCACTGTATATTCAATGTTTTTTTGTGAAAGTGATGACTACCATAGGAAGTGGCGAATTGAAATCTGTTTAAAAAAACCACGGCCGTTGATCTGGTATCAAATGCCAGATATCCAGTACATCAATGGCTCCTATCGACTTCGCAAACAAAGCCCATAAACATATGAATAAACATATTTCCAATTCTCAAATTGTTCTTGAGATAGGTGCGATTTGGTCTTTGTGTTCCTTTGACTCAAACCTCGATTCAACTTTATATTTTCATTCTTAAAAGGCCTCCGCATTTTGAAGTAGATGGTTCTTTTGACTCAGTGCACTATTAATTTTCCTAGACAATCCGATAACTCCATTGTTCATATTTTGAAATACAATGGTTCAAAATAAATCTAAAACCACTTTTCATTCTCATTCAATGAACTGTAGCATAGCCCAACCATAGTTCCGATAGCCCAAGGACTTTCACATCTGCCGACCATATATTTTCAACAGGTAATCCAGTCTGGCATCATTTCCGACTTCACCTTAACCCATGTCTTCTGAATACCATATTGTTAAGCTATTCTATGTTGCATGATATCCTGCAGGAGATGATGATTGTAAAACATTACATAAGGCCAAAGCCAATAATATGAAAGCAATCAAACCTGGAAGGTGATTGTGTAGTTTCATTTCAGCTCCAATTTGTGAATCAGATTTGTTGAAAACAAAAGAGAGCAATTAAGAGTATTCATATTAACTTAATGGTGTTTTAATGTTCATACAATTTATGTCTCATTTGCTCATTTTCATATGTTGCTCAAAGACGCAACCCATTTTTATCAGGGAAAGAAAAATCTCTCCAGCTACAAAAGGAAAAAGAACATATGGTCTTGTCCTCAGATACTGCATCCATTTTGTGACCTTGCATGTCTTACCATTTTGCAAAATAAACTATCATTAGACTAAAACTCTTGCCTATTCACTAGCTGGCATAACACCTGCTTTCAGACACTCCCTTTTCAACTTCTTCTTCGAGATGGGTTGTTTCTTCCGTGGTGGAATCACTTTCTAGGCATAGTGCACATAGTTTCCAATAAGAAAAGCAACAGAATCCCAACAACTATGACTTAAACTATCAATATAGGATTAAATCCCTTTGTTGAAACCTTTGTAGCTGGCAAAAAGAGAGATGGAAGACCATAACAAATTAATAAATTACCTGAAAATTTCTTAGACAATAAGGAATTTTTAAGCTAAGAAATAAAATATCACTTATATCCAATATCTGAAGCAAGTCATTGGAACTAACATGCAAACCTCTTCTACAATCTCTAACCTTAAATATGCAGAAAATGAACTCTACAAAAATGAAACCTTAAAGGGAATTTAAAATAAAAATCTCTAGAGCTGATTTAAGAAGGTAAAGCGGATTGGGATAGAAAGTAAAAGACGTTGAAGCTGTTTCTTCCATTTTGAATGTAAACTTCAAATGGACTATAAATCGTTTATAAAGATGAATGCTTTGAGGGATAAGATAAAAATCTGTGAAGATGATCCAAGAAACTAAAGCAGATGGGCATAAATATAGACCATTACTCTACAACAGCACTGTGCTTATTTGCTCTTGCTTTTTGTTAACCTGTTTTGACTCCAAAATGCCACAGATGCATTAAGTCACATGCAAAATTCTCAAATTTACTGTAACAAAAGTACGCATCTACTGTAACAAAATTCTCACATGTTCACAGTATACTGCAATCAATCAAATGCGCTCCAACCACTTGACGTATTCAAAGGGTTTGAACTTGATTTAACATCTGGGAATGCTTGACTCTCTCTCCTTGACGTCGAATCCCACAAAGCTAATGCCCTCTCAAATAAAAAATCCTTGAGAGTGTACTTACATGTGTACGCTCGTAGAGAAACATCTAAGTTATTTGCAAGCCTGTTCCGCAACTTATTCTTCAAATAATTCATGATGCCAAATGTTCTTTCATCTTTTACTGAACCTAGAATCATGGTTTGACATGAACGATCAAGTCTAAAATACTCCAGCATTCGATCTTGAAGAAACTGGCTATCACTTATGAACAATCAAAGTCTAGTGATTGACTCAAATTCGTTAGGCTCTTCTAACTGTGTACATTGAGCCCACATCATTTTCCCAAAGCATTGTGACTGTTCCATCAATGCATTCCCATCTATGGCGTTACATATTATTTCTAAACCTATAGTAACAGTCTAAGAGAAATGATCTTTTAGAATGCGAACCTTACTTTTGAAGTCAATCTGCTTCAAACGCTTATGGCGCTTATCACATGTGGTGATCCAAAACTGTGGATACATATTACACATGGCATCTAGCAGATCATTCCTTGGAAAATGGTCGCGTATTTCCTTAGCTAGAGCACCTGTAATGTCATGGGGATTTCTGTGCACAGCAATAATTGTCTTTGCAAATGTATCCCTGGTCACTGGAGCTCGCCGCAATAGACATCTTCGAATCCGTTTCTTTGATGCATACATCTGCACATTCCAATACAATATTTAGTAAATGTAATGGCTGGTTAAAAAGCGTAAATAGTACATGAAGTAAATGAGAGTGGACCTTCATGCATAATGTATCCTTTGCATCAAATTTCAGAATGCTCTTATCTCCATCGACATCAAGTAAGTCATTCTAAAGCACAAATTTCTCCTTATCATATGGACCACTAGTAGGGTACATGAAATCCAATATAAGACATGTCATTTGTCTCGCGTGTATATACTTTAAAATGTACATCGTACGTTTTTGAGCAAGTTTTATCAGGAAGTTCATCTCCCTTAGCATGGAAAGTATGCTTGCGCAAGGTATTTCAGAATTAATTAGGTACAACTAAGTGAGTTCAATACAACTAAGCAAAATTTCCAAATGAAACTAGCACCGCGAGCAGCATAAAAAGATTTCTACCTGTTAAAGTCAGCAGGGTTTCGAGGTCCACGAGCTGAGCAAGCAACTGTAATGACTTCTCTGAATCTTGCCCACTTTTTGAAGACAGTTTGTCCATTAACCCAACCAAGGACGGGAACTTCAAGAATAGACGTTGTGCTGGTTTGTACAGTGATATCCATCTTGTACTAACAATGTTCAGCATCTTATTATCCTTCGTCAAATCTGCCGCCGTCCTCTTAAACTTGCGAAATCTAGAAATAGGAACACCGGACCAAGAATTTAGAAACACATAGAGAAAAATACAACAAGACATAGACAATACTAAACATACCTTTTTGAGCTTTGACAGAAGAAGTTATAAGTATTCTTTATCAAATCCTCAATCTTTGTGACAGAATCAAAATTGTCAATAATTTTATATGCAAGATTCATCCTGTGGGCCATGCAATGCACGCCAGAGCATAAGGTGCCAATGCAGTTTGCATTCTTACACTCGAACAATTATGCCATCCCTGCATTATAGAACAACCATCTAAATCAATGCAAACCAGCTTCCTTGCGATTTGCATTGTTGAAAATCCCATAACAGTCTTTAGACTCTCCTCAACAGTACCATATATATTCTCCGTAGTTGCATTTTTTTAGCAAGCGTGTGATCCTAACATAATATGCACGTCTAACAAAATCGGTTACAAAACATTGTCATCCACAGCCATAAAGAATTGTCCTTTTCTGTTGCCTCATCCAATGAGATAGCAAAATACTCATAATTCCCGTAGTTCATCTTGCAAATCCTGCAGAACGAAGCACTTCATCTATGCACTTAGCAAACTCCCAGCCACTTGGCTTAGACCAATGCGAGATGTGGAAGTTCTGACAGCATTGCATTTCTAGAATTTCCTTCTCCTTAGATAATCAATCATAGGTCTTCCCTTTTGTAGTACATGACATACAACTTGTAGCTGCACCAAGCTTGATCATAGAGTTTTATCAGTCACCTTTTGTAAGCAAGTCTTTGATCGGTTTCGCAATGGCTAATTCTTTTTTTGCCAAAAATTCCATGTATTTCTCAACGTTCTACAAGTGCCTAGACCTCTCCTTGGTTTTGCACCTTACTACGCGCACTTCCTTTCCATCTTCCATCTCTTTTAATAATTTCAAGAAAGTTTGTCAAATAGTTATCAAGACAAAAATTTGCAACTCGAGAATACCCTTGACAAATCTTAACCAAAGTTTGCTCTTAGCAAATCTTAACTCACAAAGTCCATTAAGACTATTTCATCACTCAACATATCAATATGATTATTTCAACTTCAAACATGTCAATGGTCCAAACCTCAATTCATATAATCACACTAACTTAAATATTTCACCTTATTTCACACTTCGAAAGCACGAGCCTGCTCCAAGTTTAGGTCGAGCAGCTGTCTGCAATGTGAATATTTTCTCCTTTACAATTTTTATACAGCCAGATCCATCCAGAGCGGATCGGTTCCAGCCTATATGGTTAGGCGTGGCTATGGCCTCCTTTCTTCTTGGAGGCTTTCTATTTTTCAAACGAACTCTTGCCTCCATTTTATAGGACCGATCTTTTTCTTTCTATATAAGAGACATAATAACATGGAACCATTGAACCATTGAAAAACCCCATGTATAA
>JAANSK020250497.1:0-13307 GCA_011763485.2 Isoetes engelmannii
AGAGTCTTCATCAAAGAAATATTATAAGATTTGATCCGGAGTCAGAATTCAATAGCAAGAAACTGGTTTGAAAGGAAAACTAGGAAGGCAAAAAATGGAAAGGCAAGGAAGGTAAAGAAAAAACTTCAAGCGGGAAGATGAAAAGCCAATGACCAATGGACCGGAATAGGCTTTCACCATATCACATAACCAAGAGTATCAGCATAACAACAATCACTGTTGGTATTCACTGGCTGGGCATTCGGGGGGCATTTTGCTCATAACAAATGCCTAGAAGAGGTTTCATTTCTTAGATATAAAATTTATCCAGGAAGAACCTGTGCATGCCGAAATATCTGTCCTTCGAGAATTCGGTGCTGAGTTATCCCAGTTCGCCAGGAAAAACCAAACCAAAAGCAAGAGATTGATCTGTTGACAACTCCATTCCGCAAAAAAAATATCTTCTCCAATTCGAGGCAAATCTTGCAGAGGTGCATTCAATAGGAAACAAAGTGATAAGCGGGTAATTTCTTGAGACTTTCTAATTTCCTAGACCACACGATCTGAAAATACAGAATCCAACGGTGCAAAAAGGTGTCTAGCCACGTGGATAGGCTAGAATTCGAGGATTTGGGTGAGCTCGGGTTAGGCAACCCTGCTAAAAAAGAAAAAAGAAAAAAGAAAAAAAAGAAAGAGCTAAGCTTCTAGTCAACCGTTTCTTTGCATAGATGCTGACGGTTATAGATGATACTGAAGTATTATCTGAGTTCTGGCGTACGCAATATAAGGTCGAAAAGATCGCGGTTGCGACAAAACATGGACAAGCCTGCCCGTAATATATTAAATACAATACACATAAAGATTTGTTATTTACATGTGGACATTTATTTGAAATAAGAATAATACAATAGTACCGTGAAGTGAATCACAAATAAGCCTATGGATAATCGCAATGGCGATTGGGATAATCGCAATGGCAATTGGGACTGGGTCAATGAGGGGATTCCATCACAACATTTGACATCTCATCCTCATTTACGGTCACCTGTTCTACGCGAACATCTGTATCCATGTCACTGTAGCCCGTCCATTCTTCAGCATATTCAACAAGGCTTTCTTGAACCACTTCACGATCATGAACCTGATCAACCAGTATCGCACTGTAAGGCCTAATATGCCCTCTATCAGTGGCGATGTTAGGCTCGTCGTCATTGCTGTCGTCCTGGAGAGTACCTGTTTGGATATGAATGGGTTCACCTGGGAACATTTCAACCAGTTAGAGGAACGGACAACTTCATTATGCGTTATAAGAACTCACGAATCTTGCCATACCTCTTTGTATACGGTCCACCCTAAAGGAATCAACGTGATTTCTTTTTAACGTGTCGAAGACTTGGTCATAGTCATCTACACTGAAATTATCCCTCAGATCGTCCAAGTCATCGGGTTCACCTGGCAACATTTCAACAGGTTACAAGGATGGACAACTTCATTATGCATTAGAACTCACAAATCTTACCATACCTCTTTGTAGACGGTCCACCATGTCGGGATTAACTTGATCTCTTTTTAACTTGTCCAAGAATTGGTCATAGTCATCGACATTGAACGTATACATCACATAGTCCAAGTCATCAGGTATTACCGTCTTCTTGATTATACACAACCGACTATTTACATGTGAACACATTTTGCTATGGAAATCCTTCCATAGTTTTGACAATGTGGAAGCCTAAAATAGACAATTTCTTTTCTAGATTGTGGATGTTTGAGGGGTGCTCCATTCTATATGACGTAGACCACGTCCTTCAGTTCTTTGTACTTACTTCTTTGCTGTATTTGTGCGTTCCAGTATATAAAAAATAGCTACAAGTCTTTCTTTACAAATGTGCACGTGTGTAAAACAATGTTATATCACCACCTAGAGTAGAACTATACAAATGTGTATGTGTGCAAGGTAGTGTTATATATCATCAACTTTCTAACAATAGAGCTGCACAAATATACTTTTACGAGATAATACCATTTTTTAGATTGCTTGAATCAAGTACGTGCCATTGTTATCTACGATAAGGCTGTTAGTTATTATTGTATTATATGGTAATGAGTTTCTTTTCTCTATCTTATGAATTTTTTTTATTTTATTTTTTTTTTACTGTAGGTGCCAAAAGGTTTGCCACCAGATCCTACACCACCAATTGACCAGCATTTGTATGGTTATTGATTAACAAATGCTGGTTTTTAGATGTACTTATCACAAAGGATAAACAAAAGAAAGGAGAATATAGATTTGGGCAAACCAGAGTTCAATCAGAAGCCTCAGGCACCATGCATTGTATGCTGATAATTCTGTTGTATAGATATGTAATTGATTGTTCTTCATGGGCTTCTCTAAGTAGCTAAGAATGAAACTTGAGAAAGTCACGCTAATGGTAAGCATTTATTTGTACCAGCCATTAATGAGGCTTGGTATTAAGTCAATACTATTGAGTATACTGAGAGTGAACATCAGTCCTTACAGCATGCAGCATTGCTAACCTAATGCATAAAGGATTCGAGTTTTTTATCGAGTCACATTACTGAATTATATGGTAAGCGTTTGGTTGTACCAAGCCATTAATGAGGCTTAGTATTAAGTGATTACTATTGAGTACACCGAGAGTGAACGTAATTCCTTGCAACATGCAACATTGCTAATCTGATGTATATAAGATTCGATTTTTTTGTGTTGGTCTTCTAAGTTGCGCTACAAATCTTTAAAGAAGCATAAACTTGATGTAAGATCACTTGCATATTGAAGATGTTAAACAAACTTTGAGGTCATCATCTCTCCCTATTCTAATGCTTAGGAGAGAATGCATGAACAAATGCAATAGTAATTTGGTGAGGAGTTGTATACCAGTCGTGCACAATAGAGTGCGTAACAATTATGTGACCATTTTGTAACTTTTGGGGTGATATCGAGCTATAATAAATTCTTTAATCATTTGACATCCTATACAACATGATGCATTATATCCCCTTCCTCTCTCTCTTGGCCAAGATCATTACATTATTTTTATTCAATTCTCATTGTCATATATTGTTGTTTTAAAGACAAACATGCATGCCACAAAAGATCCCACACATGTTGTTCCATGTCTACAAAGTAACAAAGTAAGCAGTTTCACGATATTAGGCTGCATTATGCATTGTCATCATATTAAGTTACATTTGATGATGGGAAATAATGCTTTCTGTAAGGACATCTATGAAAATACAAACTCCAAGAATATCGACAATGAGAGAAAATACTTCCCCCTAAAGACATCTATTTGCATCTAGATAGAAATACAAATGTTGTGGCAAAACATGGCGGTCTTATCGATCTTGCCATAAAATCATTGAGATAAAATCATTTGAGCTAGAATGGGAATATCCATGATTAACATCTATAACTGAACATCTATAAAACATGCAACTTGATGTCTATAGTCGTTTAGAGATGGCAAGGCCTTACAAAATTAGCAAAACAATATGTTAGCTCAAATCTAACAACCCAGGAATGCCGTGCAATGTTCATAGTGACTCTTTAAAATGGAAATGCTAGTTCAATAAATGACCAATATAGCTTGGAAAATAGAGGGGCAAAAATTACTTTGCAAAGACAAAATAACTTTTTTTTTCTTGAAGGACATTTATATATTCACCATAAAATCAAAGTAACCAGTACATAAGGCTGAGGTACTTAGTTTTAATCATCTCTAGTGTTAGAACTGGTTGGAACCATCCAATACAAACTGTACTGGATAAGGATCAACTCTATAAACATCATATAAAAATATGACAAAGCAAAATTCAAACTACTCCTTGTTGCACACGCAAAGGTGGCGTAATCTGCCATGCATATGATATCAACACTACAATACTTAAACTGCTTACAAATAATATCTAGTATTCAAGCATTCCAAAGGCAACTAAAATATTGCACAAGCACTTAAATTGATAGCATGCAACACCCCACATGAAGCACCTGCCAAAAACATGCAAAAGAAAAATTTCAATCACCTAGAAGGTAGTCTAGACTCGTTTCCAATTTATTCTGCCATGCTTTCCAATTTGTGCTAAATACTTATGGAAGGAGCTTGAGCAAAATCATGGTTTCTAGACAGTAAGGATTAAAGACGTGTAGAATGTCATCAAAACTAGGGCGCTTTTCTGAAACTTGATCCCAACATTCTATTATGAGGTCGCGCAAAATGACAAGATGTAAAATTTAGTAATTCAGGCTACCATTGTTAACCGGATGGACTTCTAGGTAACTTCCTGCTAGAGCATCATAATATGAAACTGTAAAGTTCTCTTTAAACACATATTTAGCCTGGAGTTTCCATATTCTTCCAAGACTTTAGGGGCACAATGGGTAGTGGTGCCAGGTAGAATGTTGATGGCCTTTATATCCCTGTGAATGATATTGTTCTTCTGCAAATAACACATGGCATCTAAAATCTGGCACATGATGTCAACTGTCAGTTTTATTCCCTCCTGATCATCTAATAATTGCCCACGTTTTTTCACGCAGGTTCTGTTATTCTTATTCAACAATTCCATCACCAAAACAAACTCATTATCAGGCTTAGAACAACATGATGCTTGGACTATGCTAGGATATTGCAGCTTTAACTGTATGTTAGCTTCTTCGCACAGATGCGCCTCTTTGAAAGCAAACTTCTTCCCGTAACGCTCCACTTCCTACATCACCCCAAAACTTCCAGATCCAATCCAGTGCTACTTTCTACCTTGATGTCCTCGTAAGGAACCTTGAAATGCTCATGAAACGTTGATTACCTTTCTTAGTTGTGAAGTATTTTTTAAAAATGATTTGAATGAGCCAATCAAACCCAGAGCATTTTGTATAATGTCCATTCCGAAGGTATTCCTCCACTAATTTTAATGAGGAAAGCGGCTCTTTGTGCTTACAACGACCTAGGAGCTGCAAACCCCTATTGGCGATGCAGACGAATATCCTTGAAAAATAGACTATCATCTTTTATCACTCGGATTAGAAACCTCACGTCCCCATATAGTCCAAGTAGAAAGCTTTCTCTAAAATAAAGAAACCCTCAACTTCCAACAGTATCCTGACTGGACAACAGCTGAGGATAGTGATCAGAAATGGAGGAGGACAGAATGTTATGCCTACGCAAAGAAGGCACACAATCCAGGGCAACAGGGGAAGCATAGCACCGATCATGCCTAGCATACGCTCGGCCAATCCCAACCTGTCTATTACAATAAGTGAAAGTCAAATCGCCAGGAACCTCCATCATGGCCACATCCTGCAACAAGTGCGACCATTGATCCCTCTCGAAACCCTGCACCACCTGCGTGCCAGGGCCGGAGCGATCCTCCACTCTCTCCACCATATTAAAATCCCCTAATAACAACCACGCAACCTGCAAACCCCCAAGGCTCCGCAGCTTATGCCTGATTGTGGCCCATAGCGCACTCCATCGAGAAGGCTGATTCGGAGCATACACATTGACAATCCCCCACTCCTGGCCACCCTCCAGCCACTTAACTATTGCCCAGTGACCAAACTTATCAGCTGCAGAATACGTGACCTGGACATCCATCCTCCAAGCGATCAAAGTGCCACCACTGGTCCGCCCAGAAGAAGAAGAAGCAACAGCTGCAAACTGGCCACCCACCATATCCAACAAACGGGACATATCACCCCTATGACACTTATGTTCCCGAAGACAAACAATATCAGGACGCAACTGCCGAAGTGCCAAAGAAACACGAGCCCTCTTACTACTAGAGGACCGCACCCCCCGCACATTCCAACTAAGGATCGACCTATTCATCCTGGAGAAGAAGTGTCAAGCCCCACATGCCTACCCACCAGGCCATCCAACTCCACAACGTCACACGCTCCACTTCCAACACGCGTTGGAAGTCCCCCAGCAATAACCTGCACCCCCTCCATCATCCTGGCACAGGTTCTACGTGACGCTCCACTTCCAACACGTGTTGGAAGTCCCCTAGCAATAACCTCCACCCTTCCATCATCCAACTCCTCAAGACCATCCTCTAGAGCCAAAGGGTTAATGACAGCAATGTGCTCTACCTCGGCCGCCCAAGACGTACGGTGGGAGGTCTGACCACCCACAGCCTGCAAAGCACCCCCGCCCTCCTGCTAGCCGGCCTCTCCACCAAGTAAGGACCCCTCTCCTGCATCTCTGGCCACCCCACCAGGTGAAGACCCCCCTCTTGCATCAACCTCTCCACGACTCCGATCATCCGCTAAGGGGGCTATGTCAGGAATCCTGTCTGCTAGCCTGCCAGAACCATCATGGCCCAAAATAGAACCATCAAGGCCCATAGCAAAGCCACCACGACCCGTAATAGAACCACCACGGCCCATAGCAAAGCCACTACGGCCCCTTCCTGGGCCACCACATCCTACAATCCCACCAGGAGGGAGGCAGCCTTGGCTCTCACCACCACACCCTACAACACCAGCATCAGGTCCATCCTCACCCCGCTCAACAGGCAAATCACGGGCCGCTGGAGCCTCCCGACCACCCCCAGCTATCCCTGCCGACGCATCAAGATCACCAGGCAACTCAATGGAGGGAAACATACTCCGGATTTCGGTGTCATTCAAAAGCTTCAACCGGAAAACAAAATGCCATGAGCCGCTACGTACTGGAAGAGATGTGAGCGCAACACAAATCTTGGGGACCTGGACAATAGAATGTGCCAAATGAACACCCAAACCGTTAGCCATGGAGACTAAAAATTCCAGCACCATCATGTCCGGAGAGAGATCCACAATCTAGAACCAGCATTGAATTTTAACAGCTGTCAAGGAGCTGGTGGACATACCCGGAGTACAAAATTGATATAAGACATAAGCATCCCCAGAGTATCTACCCCCCGACTCACCAATTGGCGGACTGAGGAATCAGCCTCGAACATAATGATAAGGAAATTATTGGGCAAAAATTTTAGAGATTGATACCTGGGCAAGCCAAGCCGCTTCAAGTTACCTGCAAGCCAAGCACTAAACCTCCGGGTATCAAGGATATAGCCTGTGAAGAACCTGCAACACCGCAAAAGAGACCAAATTCTCAATAGTCTGGACGTGGCGATCATGATCAATATCAATCCAAGGATTCTTCGGAAGCACCGCCTGTAGATCTACAGAATGATGCACATCCACAAATTTCAGAGCCTCCTCAACTCGAGCTGCCCTGTGCTCCGATGCCTTCCGCTTAATCCAATCAGAGAAACCCGGTCGTGCGATGCGAGAGATTGTATCCTTACTTCTCCAAGCAAAGCGCACATGATTAGGGGCAGAAGCCCGAGCTTCCTGGGATGCATCCACAGCCACACCGGGTGGAGACATATCCCTGCCCTCTGAAGCATGCATAGCCTGACCATGCTGCCCTCCCTCAAGCTGCACACCTCCTTCCAGAATTACAGCAGCAGCCCCCTGATCCGGCCCCTTACATGAGGGCATACACATCTGCCCCCCTGATATGCCCTCTGGAATTACAACAGGCCCCCTTTCCGACCCCCTACAAGAGTCCTCAACCGCAATAGAACCCATCTCCAACGGGGGCATGCTTGATGGAATCGGCACCGGTGTTTCCAAAACACAATCAACTTGAATAGAATCAGATTGAGAAGATCACTCCACATACCTTTCAGATGAAGGAGACTCCAAAGTGCATCGCATCTCTGTAAGCATCTGCCTCTCCTCTGCTTTATTACCACCTACAGCCTCCGCACCAATCCGCACCTTCCCCTGGGAACCCAACCCTGGGGGCAATTGCTTCTCACCTGGATTTTTCCGCCTTGCCATCTCCCTGGGCTTCAGCCCCAATCCGTGAGCCTCCGCCCCATCAACCTTGAGTTGATCGCCCTGCCTGGCAGGAGCCATTAAGGGCGAAACCTGTCAGGGCCGAAACGGATGTCAGCGGGAGATAGAAACCAATGATGCCGCACACCGTTGAAAAGATCTTTGAATCAGCTTTCCAACGAGCTAAAAAACACTGAAAACCGAGATCGGTAGCTCAAGTTATGAACAGAAATGTGAAGGGGCCGCCGACAGAAACCCTAGGGCGCTCCATCCGTCTTCCGTACCATTGTTTTGGCTATGCCATGAAAGTATTCTTGTCTTTGAATGCATTTGTAAAGGTAAAGTACAATAGAAAAGCATTTCTTCTAGTCCAAAGAACTTATGATCGAGATTCATGTCGTAACAAACAGATGTTGCTTAGCAACTTCGTCAATATCCCTAGCTGTCCACCACTGCCACCAAGATTGAAGAAAGCTTTTGATTTTCAAAAGATGCTTTATATGCAACCTACTAATTGTGCATTAGGTTCACATAATACTTTGTTGAGACTGGCATGAACATAACTAATTTGTTTATGAAGAGAAAGATGTTCAAATTTTTAAGTGAGAGGTTAAAAATAATAAAGAAAATATAAAATAATCCAAGTGAGAGGGAATTGTTCTACATGGGGGGCATTTTCAATGCTATCCCAAAACTTTCATTTGCATAATATAGTGATACTATGGTAAGCAGTTGGTGCCTTGTGCTATGAAGGTATTGCAAAACATAATAGCATTATGCCATTAGCAAGCCTCACATCTAAATCTCCCTGTATATCTCAGCTACATTTCGTAGCTTGTTCAATCTAATTAAAGGATGACTTAAATGTTATCTTCAGAGTTGCAGGAGTAATAAAATGCATCATATAAGAAATAAACATAAAGCAAAATATGTGTGTGCACCATTTCCACAAGATTCCACTACAGTTACAACAGCACAATGTGCCTATGGAAACCTGCTTCAGTAATTTGCAAATAAATGCCCAAGTTGAATTTGTAATTTCAAAAATCATGTTTAAATTCTCGAGTACATGAAATAGACGGCTCCATGGTGCAACTTCCTACAGATGTCCAAAACTTTTAGCTTATTATTGCCAGTTCAACAACTACCAGTTCTTTTGTTGAATAATCTCGTATAAGATGTACTTGGGTTACGCTTACATAGTTACTTGATATATTTGCATTTATCACTTGATAAAAGAACAATCTCGTATAAGATATACTTGGGTTATGCTTATATGGTCGCTTGATATATTTGCATTTATCACTTGATTATCTTCACAATATTAAGCAATCAACTTGTAGTAGAATATATAGCTTCAAGAAATATTAAGCAATCAGCCTGTAGTAGAATACTAGCCTCAAGAAAATTGGTTACAACATTTTGGAGCTGCTTATCATGTATTGTAACTGGCTTTGCACGAATTGAATTGCTGCATTAGACATGGCAAAGATACAATTAGCTGCAAAACCTTAAGGCCTGTGTCTTAGATCCAGGACCTATTATACATAGAAAGCGAGGCATTTTGTTTGTCACGAAATTTTAGGGACCTTGACATTTCGGCCCAGATCAACAAGTTTTTACAATCGAAAACCTGTCGAGTTTTGATGGGCGATGCTAAGGCTGAAAAACTGAGCAAGGCATGTCGGGAATGCCAAATTTCAAGCTCCCAAAAATTTCATTGAAGAATTTTCAGGAGCAAGAGAATTTCGCTCGAAATTTTCTGGCACCGCTCGTGGCTACGCCACTCGTGATCGCCAGAAATTACGATTGCCAGAAATTTCTTTGTGAAATTCTCTGCTCCTAAAAATTACTTCTTCCGACATTCTTGCTCGCCCCGAAAATTTGTCTCGGCAGGAATTTACCTATTCCCCTACCTATTTCATAAACTAGGGTTTGCCCTTAGTTCAATCCAAACCCAATTACAATCCACCGTTGGAACACCACTGGAAAAGGAACGCTGTTTGGTTTCGTGGGCGACATGACGAGGGCAGTGGACGAAGATACCACTCCTACTGTTACGCTGGAAACTACCATGGGCGCAATCACCGTTGAAGTAGCACTATTCTTGCTTTTGTCAGGTTTTCTGCTTCAGCTTAAACCACTAAATATGCACAATCTCCATTGTAGCTCTACCACAAACATTGCCCCAAAACATGCCGGAACTTCATCGAGCTCTCAAGGAGGGGCTACTATAACGACGTGAAATTTCATCGTTTAATCAAGGTTCGGAAATGTTTTTCTTTCGTGGTCCTTGTAGACCCAATATTTCTATGCAGTCATTTGAAGAGAACCCTGTTACAGGACTTCATGGCTCAAGGCGGAGACCCTACAGGCACAGGAAGAGGAGGAGAGTCTATATACGGGTAATTTGAATTTTCAATTGCTGCCTTAGTCAATAACCATTTAGGAAAACATTCTGTCTGTAGTTTAAAAGGTAGTTGTAACCTGCAAACGAGTCATACTAATGCTCAGTTTGGACGAGAAGCATGTGAATGAAGTTTTTTCAATTTCTTCGAGCCACATTATATGTTACCTGGCTAATGTGGGCACAGATGTTGTGGACGCAAACCTTAGTTTGTTGGGAAGGGTTGCCCTTCTTTTAAATAATAACTTTGTTTAGGAATTGAACGAGACAATTGGTTTTGTACTTTACTATTTTGACCTGAAACATCATGGTTTCTCGCTACAATGTGATGGTCAGGAAATAAAATCATTGCGAAGAACAAGCCCTGTGGATCTGGTTGTAGTCATGAGCGAGATGGTAGCAAGGCATTATAGGAGCAAAACAGGAAAGATAGTCAGAAATTTCCAACACTTCCTATCATTTGAAAATGCTGTTCTTCTAAGGGATTCCCTTGCAGAGGCATCATTTCATTTCTGTAAGGGTCATAAGCGGGCATCCGTAAGCTATATATCTGGGCATTTTAATTTTGTTGTCCAGATTTATGCTCACGTTTTCCAGTTTGCGGTAACCAGGCATTCTTGAGTTTCTTGCTCAAGTGGATAGCAGGAGGTTACCCTTGTGTGACTATCATATCTTTCTGGATCTAGCACTACAGTTATCTTCAAGGAATGTATTAGAAAAGTTATCAACTTGGTGTTAATCAAGATTATTCTCTCTTGGGGGACATTCATATATGAGTTGGAAGATTAGCTCCACCTTTACCGCACTTGTGGTTAGTTCAGTTGGAAGCAACACCTTAAGAAAAGCATAGTGGACCCAAAATAGTAACTGCATATTAGTAATAAGGGCTTATTTATGTCCATTGACTGATGATCAATGGGCTTGTCAGTAGCTATTATTTGTTGGAAAGTCTCTCAAAGACATATGCTCGCCAAGAAATTTGTGGAGCTTGAAAAGTTTATGTAGCATCTCTAGTTCCTTAGAATTGAGCACCATAGATCTTGAACATGTTCTGGTTATAACAGGTTCAAATATTCAGGCTTGTTCATAGACGTGTTTTTACCCCGCTAATAAGCAGATTCCACTTAATTTACTTGAGCACATGTTATTGAGTCTCATATTTGTGAACCGTCTGTGTACTCTCATATTTGTGAACCATCTGTGTACAATAATTCTCTTTGTTTCCTGGCTTTTTGACAATGCGTTATCTATTTTGTTGTTCATGTACTCTTCACTCTTTAGATTCTTGTTAGGGACATTTTTATTGGCTCAGCAGTTTCTGGTTAATTCTGCAGTTCCAAATTCGAAGATGAAATTACACGTGAACTGAAGCACACAGGAGCCGGAGTTCTGTCTATGGCCAATTCTGGCCCCAATACAAATGGCAGCCAATTCTTTATTACCCTTGCTCCAACGCCATGGTTGGATGGTACATCTTAGGACCTGGACTGTTGTTTAAGTTAAAAATCTGCTTTATTAAAGGATCAGAATCTTTTTTTTGCAGGTAAACACACTATATTTGGAAGGGTATCCAAGGGTATGGAGGTAGTGAAGCGCCTAGGAAATGTGCAGACAGACAAAAATGACAGGTATACATAAAATCAGTATTACATTCAATTTCTAGAATATTTTCTGTCTGATGTTTGATCTTTTTTCACAGACCTCTTCATGATGTAAAAATATTGAGGACAGCAGTATATGACTGATGGAACTATACAGGGACAATGTTTTTCAAGGCTGAGAATAGTGCTTTTGGCCTTCTCTATGGCTTATAGTATTGCTGGAATATTTGTAGAATTGATATGATTAGGGATATATGTTACTTTGGATCATGACGAGGTTCACATCAGATGCAAGACCATTTGTTGATTGCATTTGTCCAGTAGCTGTCTTCATTATAGAAATTCAGTGTCTCCTAGGAATTCACAAGAGACAGGGTTGTGGTAACAATTGAATTGCTTAGTGAGATTGGAATTAATTGTTTGAACTCTGGAGTAGAGAAAAGACAACACCAGGCCCGAAATTAGAATGCATTGTTATATGTAAAAATGCCTGGAAAAATGCCTGCTTATATTTAAGGCTACCGGAAATATACGAATTTATAGTGTACTTTATCGAAAATCCTTGAAAATTTTTATGGAAATGCCTTGAAAAAATGCCGAAAACTTTTTTTATGTTATCGGGAATTTTTCAAAATTACCTGATTTTCTAGGGGCTCACACCCCCAATTTCGAACCCTGAATATAACTTCTTCTAGATGATGCCTTGAACCCTGAATATAACTTCATGCTAAGGCAATCCTATATAATCTTCATCTAACAAATATAAAGACTAGTATGTAACGGTCCTGGTACCTTGGCCATATTATTTATTAAGTATTGGGATATTGTCCCAATAATATTATATCAAGCTCATGACAAAAACAAATGGCATGGATTTCTGTGAGGGTTTCTGGAAGGAGGACTTCTCAGCGACCAGAGATCCAATTCAGGTAATTTTTAGTTTGCTGGAAAGGTTTTTAAGTCACCTTTTCGGATTGGGTCCGATAAGGTCGAAATTCGTTTGTATGACCGAGTTATAGAAAAAGAGTGAAGCTGATTCAAAATTCACTGCACTAGTATATCTGTTTGTATAGCTTGCTTCTTGGAGCTAGGAGCTAAAAGGAGGGGATACTTTGAGAATTTATAGCCAGAATGTGTCAAAGGACCACACTTGAAGTGGTTTTCAGGTGGGTGATTAAGTCTTACACCAGGGGTTGCTCTTGAATTGCCTGAGTGATGTTCTTGGACTGTATTGGAAGGATTTTGGGGTTATGTTACTTGATATGGTTGTTCCTTGATTGAAGAATTGATGGTGCACAAGAAAATGAATCATGCTGGATGTTAGGATGCAGAATAGATGTGTCTTGGCCACATTGGATTAATAGGTACAAATCAAAGATAGAGAAATCATATGACATAGTCATGTGGGATGCTCCCTATGGGGAGAAGGGCTTTGGGAAACTTGGGGGGGGGGGGGGGGTCCAAGGGT
>JAANSK020250508.1:0-13306 GCA_011763485.2 Isoetes engelmannii
AAAAAATGTTAGGAACACAGCATAGTAAGTAACAATGTGTTGCTAGATTTAAGAAGACAAAATTTATGAACATTTATCTTATTCCAAAAAAAAGTACAATAGAGCTTCATAGAAGCTACTCTGGTAACAATGGCAGCAGAGGTGCATGTTCAACAAGCACTGTCCTCTGTACAATGTAGTCTAGACTGTCTGGATCCATTCTTGTCGTCTCCAGCATCCAGTTCATTTTGGCTTCCAACATGCCTTCATGACGGCACATTAAGGTCTCCAGCAAATCTCTTTGCCATGATTGTAGGTCTAAGAAATGGTTGAGGACAAACTTTATACCAATAGAGGCAGCTGCATGGAGGACCACCTTATCTATGTAGGAATGGAATTCGGCATCTGTTAAACTTGCCGAAGGCTGCAGGGCACATCCAGAAACATGTTATTCAGGGATTGGGAGGACATGGTCGAACCTGTGGATCAATCTGTAGAAATCCCTGAATAGGGTGGCTTTAGGAATGTCTCTCTGCAATGCCTTGTCCCGAGCTTTGGTGAGGCTCATGGTTAAGCCTTGCTCGTGGACATAAACTCTGTTGGTAGCATTCACAAGCACTAAGCCGGTTTGGTAACACATTGGCGCTAGAGCTATTACGGAGCAAACGAAGGGCTAGGACGGAGGAAAGCAAACTGCATAGATTTGGAATCGCAAAAGGTATTTGTAGCGATTCTACAAATACGAAATTACAAATACGCTGAGGTGTCCAGACCTATTAGGATACCAAAGTAATATTGTATTTTTCTGTCTGTAACACATCCAGCGTGGCTAATTTTTTCTTTCAAAGACAATAAAAAAAGCAACACACTTAACTCCTCGCGCCTAGCACGAGACTTTTGTGCAAATCGCTAACCTTGAAGCTTGTTTTGCAAGTGAAAAGAAATCAAGAGGGTTAGTTCAGATAGAGAGGCCACCAACACCAAAGAGACGCAGGAAGAACCCCATGGAAGAACCAGAAGAAATTGAGGAGATAGATCGGACTCTAAGCATCAAGCTCATTGATGATGGCGAATTCCTAAGATGACAGGTCCGAATGGTTTATCACAATGAGTTGGGTATTAGATGTGGTCCTGCATTCAAGGGAGATCAGAGATGGGGCATTCAAAAAAGTTGGATGAGAAGCAATCGAGGGTGGATGCTCAGGATAAGCTATTGAAGTTCAAGCAATGGTATCCTCTTAGCGTAGACGTCACCAAATGAATAGCCATCGACAAGCTCATTAGATCCCCCAGAGCATCTTTTATATCCAGGATCTTTGATTCCAGACATGCCCTGAGGATACACAAGTCCATGGTAGAATACCCCACTACAGTACCAAATCCAGCTGATGTTCTACCATGGGATACAGTTAATAACAAACCATACCCATGGAAGACATGGGATGACTTGAAGATGAGCGACACAGTTCGTCACATTGTCATTGATGGCCATCATTCAGTGGAGGCAGCCAAGTCGCTTATAGAGAAAATGGATAAAATAGGTGCCAAAGAATACAGGGAGCACTTCATGCACAGGCATTGTCGCTGCCACACCTCAACTAGCAGTGACTATAATAAGTGCAGTGACTTGAACTCTCTAGCTTGGTGGTGTCTTTGTTTTGGGCTCTAAACCATTCTAGCTTCTGTTGATAAGCGAGAAACTGGACGCTATTCGAGTGGAGTCATCTTCTTTGCAGTCTGTTTGGTGCGGGCCATACGTTGAATTTCAACAATCGGAATAAAGCCTTTTAGAAATCGCCTCACGAGCGGAACCAGAGCATAAATGGGTAAACCCTAATTTTTGAGAGGGGTCGAGGTACCTTTTTATAGGTCTAGGAAGTTTTAGGGTTTGGCATGGGAAATTGGCATTATCTAACAATTCAAATAACAAGTGTATGTTGACTCTATCTAAATAATCAAGTTCTTTATGGAAATGTATTTCGATATGGGTTAGGGTGCGCCAGAAGGTCATTAGAATTATTCTAATGGTGCTTTTGCGCACGCTAACTTATATGGGCCCTACTTAAGTGATGTTTCGCTACAAATATTACTCATTCAAGGTTTTAAATCTGAGACCCTAGCATAAAATGTGTTAAAAAGGGTGAACTGACATATTCATTTTATCTTTTAACTTAATTTTCAAGGTCAACTCAGATCAATAAGGGTTAGGGTGAGCCAGAAGGGCATTAGAAATTTTCTAATGGTGTTGTGGCGCACGCTAACCCATGTCAAGGCAATTTTGACAGATTTTTGTAGGCTGGGGCTATCTCCCTAGTTTTTCTAACTATCTCTATCTAGCTACTCTATCTAGCTACTACTCCTACCCCTTGGGAAAAAAAAATCCACTTTTCAAGAATCTTGCTTGGAATCTAACTCCCAGGCTGAGTTTCTAGGACAGTTAAAACTATGGGTGATGGTCGGTGCTCGATCTTGGTCAACCAAGATTATTGCTATGATACCATTGTGATGTCCACAGCTAGTATACGATGCTCCCATCGTACAGAAACTGGAGTTACCTCCTCGTCGGCCATAACACCAACGAAAGGCCATCCATTTGACGTGGGTTCCTTGATGGTGAGCAAGGATCCACGTGGGAGGACTGGACGTGTTTTTGATCCCGTCTACCTCGGGATCCACCTATCAGTGCGGAAGCATAAACGTAAGTACAAACATCAAAATGAAACACATACAATTCCACCTCGAAGGGTGGAGATCACCATATAACCTGAAAACAACATAGCATCATAGCATCAAGGCAAATCTACCCAAGGCTCAGACCCCAAGTATGACTGATGGCTTGGGTCTCCAGACTTCAGTGCAGACAGAATTCATGGCAATGGATTTGGCTGGCAATAGAACATGGTTGTTGGGTAGTCCACTTCATCCGCATACTTTACAGATAGGCTGATAATTCTTGGGACCTGGCCGTAGCCTGCTGGGTGCATAGCCAAAGAGGCTACTCCTGCATCTCCCCAGTCCCGATGAGGCGGGAAGGGACTTCTCCCTTCCAGAAAATCCATGCCCATAGCAGCAAGCTAGAGGGCTACCAATGCCCGTACATGACCTGAACCCCATTGAAGGTGGTTGCGCCACCCAAGAGGTGTCGAGCACATACCAAGAGCCTCACGCAATGCATACTGGTATTAGGCCTAGCTCACAGTGATCCCACAGTAGGTCTTACACACCAAAGGGGTCAACTGCTATGGGACAAGTTCCCCCTTATAAACCGGTCTGGAAGGCGGGCTCTTATGCACATGCCTCAATTAATTGAGAACTAATCAGGCCTAAAAATAGGATCATACTAATACAAGGCTTGGGTCTCTACCCCCTTTTCCAATACATAAGAGGGTGAATCAACCATCTAATGATCATCATAATAAATACAGAAACATCATAACAATTCAACAAACAGAGTTAGCTTCATTGGTCAGTTCACCTATGGGTTCGAATGGGGACAATGACCAATGGCTGATGTCAGAATCAAGAATGGGGCAAGAAACACCTATCAAAACCCTGGCTGGCGGGCATTGCTCCTCTGAAGGCTTGGATAGCTGCTAGAGAATGGGTCGAGACTCGAGACTGTGACAAGCGAGCTTCCCAAGAATGGGGGCAGCAGGTGTGCTCCTCGAACTGAAGGCGACTGCTGTTGATGGCACTTGCTCTACTACGAGTGCTGATCTAAAAAGGGGGGCGCTTTTAGGGTTTGCCCCCTTTTATAGAAAAGGTCCCTTTTAGGGCACACTGACCTAGGTTTTGATGGTAATGGGTCAAGCCATGGGATCATGCCATGTGGCAACTAGCATAATATATTGGCATGTTGCAATAATGTGCAATATATTTGGTGTCTAGGGGTGCGTCACCCCATGGGTTATTCTCTACCAACTACCAAAGTACATGTCGTACATACGGCACGTATTACTGACGTGGCCAGTATAATATACACATTTATATCGTATATTATCCTGGAACGTCACACAAGCTAACTATGATCTCTTTTCTAGATTTCTTCCATGTTGCTAGTGTTGGACCTTTGATTGTCATCCTCCACTCCAACCTAAGAAGAATTCTATCATTCCGTATTTAGTGGGAGATGTAGTTAGTCCATGTTCTTTATATGCTACATGTTTAGTGTCGAAATAAAGCTGAATGATAAAGCGGCATATTGTCTTTGCAAGCTGAGATGTACTGTGTATTCTTTTATCCTCGACCACAATATTGAAATGGAGATTCCTTAGTGTTCCTTTGCGCGGTTTGACATTTGGCCATGATCCAACTACGCCTCTTTCTTACTTAGACGCATTTCTGGTTCATCACGTGCTTCTTCGAGGAGAACCAAATACAAATAATGGAACCTTGCCTTGCTTAGCTCTCGTTAGAAACAAGAAACTACTATGGGCGGTAGCTTGATGACTGAACCATGTAATGACGATTTATTGCATAAATGATATGAAGAAACTACACAAAAGTATTCAGAGAGAAGTATTATTGGTGTTTTGTCTCTCTCATCTCTCCATTAAGCACTAGGGTGACAGTACAAAAAGGTGCCTCTAATTTCTGAATTGATGTACATTTTATAACAAGATTATGTAAATTAATGTACATTTATTTTTATGTTTACTCATATTTGTCTGGGCATTACATTTTGTGAGGCCACCAATTTCTATGCTTGTAGATAATAACACTAAATGTGTTCACATGATTTTTGCTAGTCGGCATGTAATAAGCATACAAGTAACTTACATTTTGTATTTGTAAATGTAAAATAGATGCCTTCTTTTAGCCACCCTTTCATCATTTTACCAACTATTTCAATCATTTGAGACTTTGGTGTGGTCTCAATTTATGTTAGCATATATTGAGTTTGAATGAAACATATTTTCAAGATCGGAATGGAAACAGTCTCCTCGTAAAGTTTCGAAAAAAGAGAATTAAGATTTGATGGTGCCATAATGCTAGTTATTTTGACCATAATGCCTCAATCCTTTCCAAGTTTTTATCGATTTCGGTTCTCAAATTCATTTCAAAGAGAGAACATTCGTGAGTACCGTCATCTTTCAAGTTCATATGCATGACCAAACCTTGCCAAATGCCAGAAGCGTCTCGCATCTCTACTTCTCCTCTTCTAATATGATAGCTTAATACCTAGACGAACATAAGAACTGATATACAAATTAATAGATATGGCCTTATTTAACGGAGCTCTCTACCCAATCGGACCACCCGACTAGCAATATTCAGGCCGTAACATAAAGACAATAAGATAAATCTGGCTTTGAGAAAATTGATTTCACCCAATGCATAATCATATTTGCCGCTCCCTCGAGCTCATGTTGTTAGCTGGTAACCTTAAAGTATATCAATTCCTCTCTTCTTGGAAGCAACTGACCTCGGTTGCATTGAATACAACTTTCAGAAACTCATTAACATCAAACTTAAGTATGATGATTATTAGCCTTCAAATTCTATATGTATCATTGATAATTTTGTTATATTGTTAAGACTACTCAAAATTTTATGAACCATTGACAATTTTTTTATTTTGTTAAGGCTACTCTAATATAAAATATTGGTTACCACCTCCTTGTGACTTCCACCTGGGTTTATGATTACCACCTATTCATTATTACCACATACTAGTGGTTTTGTAGAGTTTGTATTTACCATCTACTCATACTCTTTATGTTGGCTCTTTGTTACCACCTAATCGTGGTTCTTTTTGTGCTTACCACCTACTCCTGGTTTTCACATACTAGTGGTTACTATCGACTCGTGGACCATTGACTCTTGGTTTCCACCTACTCGCCGACCAATTTAGTTCTTGGTTACTACCTACTCGTGGACCAATTTAAACTCGTGACTTCCACCTACTCGTGGGTCTCTTTCCCTTGTGATTACCACCTACCTGTGGGTCACATAAACTCATGATTGCTACCTACTCGTGGATCACTTTGATAAGCATCCTTATAATATGATATAAAGTTACAAAACATAGTGGCTTCTCCCACTAAAGCAATTCAAATGCTACCTGGATCAACAGTAAACAAATTGAAGCTTGCCTTCAAGTATGACTTTGTCCTTTAGAATTCTTGAAACATTGATTTCCTTTCTTGTATGTCCTCAAACAGTCCCATGCATCTAACTCTCTAGGTTGCTCAGGATAGCTAGATATAGTATATCTGCAAGAGTCTTTTCATGACATGAATAACTTAAGAAACATTGTTAAACTCAAGAAACTATCAATAATTTTTTCTTTTTGTTATTTTGTTGGATCCTATCATCCTTCAAAATTTTAGACCTGCTTCGTGATTACTACAGAGATCATGACAATGGTTCCCCTACCCATAGTTCCAAAGGAAATCGAAATTGCGCTCTGATACCAATTGAGACGATCTTAGCTGAATGCCTGAACACATAGAAGAACTCATACACAAATTAGTAGGCTTAATGGAGCTCTCCACCCAGATGAACCACTCAGCTAGCAATATTCAAGCCGTAACATAAAGATAATAAGACATATCTGACTTTGAGGCAATAGTACAAAGACAAATCCATCAAATCAGTTCCTAGCTCCTATCCTCAAGTCCTTGGCATGATTTTGGTCTGTCCTCCCTCATAAGGATGACCCACCAGACGCACCACTCCAATGCATAAAAGTAAAATTCGCCCAAAACGGATCTCTAGTCACAGCGCCACTTAAATTATAGATCTATTTATAGATGTCCCCGCAACCTTAGCCTTCTTTAGCAAACTTTTGCTTTTGTACTTTTGTAATAGTACAAAGACAGATCCGTCAAATCGGTTCCTAGCTCCTCCCTTCAGTCCCTGGCATGTGGATGAACCACCAGGCGTGCCAATCCAATTTGGAAACTGGACTCCAAGATGGTTCCATAAAAGTCAAATTCGCTCTCAAAATGGATTCTGGTTGCTGAGATATCGCCACCTAAAGTTTAGCTTCTATTTATAGATGTCTCCGCAACCTTAGCATTCTTTAGCAAACCTTTGCTTTTGTCTTTTGTTCCTAACCATGATACCTATACCACCTTTATATTTCTTATTGCAGGACCTATATTTTTTTTTTTTTTTTAATTGAAGGATGTCAGTCTATTCATCGTCACATCATGAATACATTATATATTATTAGATTGATCCAATCACAATTACTCAAAGCCCATGTATCATTAAACCCCTTTGCTCTAAAAGTTTGGTTAAAATTTCATCTCAAAGGCTTGACTCAGTTTAATAGCATTTATATCCTTTTACATGTTTGTTCAACAGAAATCTGAATGCTTTTTCAACATGTTTGTCACAGAATGTTTGTCTCTAGTTTCTCTCACTATTTCTCTCCCTAGTCTCTCTGTATGTATTCCCTCTCTAGTTTCTCTCTCTCAATTTCTCTCTCTCTTCTTCTTCTTCTTCTTGTTCTATTCTCTCTCTAGTTTCTCTCTCTAGTTCATCTCTCTTTATTCTTTCTCTAGTTTCTTTCTCTCTATTCTCTATTTAGTTTCTCTATCTGGCTAATTTTTCTCTCTAATTTTTCTTTTTCTTTAGTTTCTCTCTCTAGTTTCTCTCTCTTTTTATTCTCTCTCTAGTCTCTCTGTCTAATTTCTCTCTCTAGTCTCTCTTCAGTTTCACTCTCTCTCTCTCTCTCTCTTTCTACTTCCTCTCTCTAGTAAGGGGATGTGCCTTGAGAAGGGCCATCATATGTCCCAAGAGGGATGCTGCCTAGTGGCATGACGTTAAAAATCCTTCTCCTTCTTCCACCATTTACATCAAAACTTCATTTTATTATGTTTAAAGAAACAAAAATAAAAATTCATCTATGATGCAAATTGTTCCCATTAATATACACCCTAGTATAACTAGGCCACAGTTTTAGTCCCTTAAGCAATTCAATTGTGCTGAATACAACCTTTCATATTTTTTCACAATCTTCCAAAATAAGAAGTAATCTATACAAAGACCATCTATAAGACAAGTGTAAGTGACAATGTCTGGCATACAACCCTTCGTAGTAACCATGTCCTCAAAAAGAGCGTTAGCATTATCCACTTTGCCCGCTTTACAAAGACCATCTATAAGAGAATTGTAAGTGACAATGTCTGGGATGCAGCCCTTCGTAATCATGTCGCCAAAAAGAGCCTGTGCTTTATCCACCTTGCCTGCTTTACAAAGACCATCTATGAGACAATTGTAAGTGACAACATCTGGAAGACATCTTTTCATAATCATATACTCAAAGACATTGTAGGCCTCATCTAGTTTGTTAGCTTTGCAAAGTCCATTTATAAGAGAGTTGAAAGTGAAAACGTCTGGCAAGCAGTCCATTGCACGCATCTCATTAAGAAGAGCGTAAGCCTGATCCATCATTTTTGCTTTTGATAAGCCATTCATAATAGTGTTGTAGGTGAAAACATTTGGTTGCAATCCCTGTGTAACCATCGAGTCCAGCAAATAACAAGCTTTCTCTAGTTCATTTGTTCGACAAAGTGCATCAAGTACCAGATTATAGATTTTCACATCAGCAAATTTCCCGATTTTAGACATTTCATCAAAACACTTCACAGCCTCCTTAAATCTCCCGGCCTTGACTAATAACAGGAGGAAACATTTGTATGAAAAAATGTTGTGGGAAAACCCAGGTTTTGATCCAACCCACTCAAATAAAATCACTGCAGAATCAACCATTTGAGGCTTCATACCTCCAAATGCTTCAGCAACAACATGGGCCGTTGGAAGTGGCCCCTCATATTGTCTTAGTGCCTGTGCTAACTGTTTACCATGTCTCTCATGCAAAATTTTATGCAAAAGGGAAACGTTTTTTCTTGCAGTCGAATGAAATCGGGGTAGATGGATACCGCCCATTGACTTGAAATGAGGTCGTGTGAAAGTTGGGGGCGCTCACAAACGGGTCCGGTCATCCATCGGTCGAGGAACTGAATTTAACCCTAAAACCCATCCATGATTGCTCCAAAACCAAAGTCCCTGTACTTAATAAAAGTCCCTGGAATTGCTCCAAAACCAAAGTCCTTAATGGATGAGGTGCAGCTTATGCTTGAGTAGAGCAAATTGGTCATCAAAACTTCTGCATCTCTGGATTGAAATACAACACATTAAGAATCCATCTTAACAAAGATTTAAGGAAAAAATTCTGAAATGCAGAAGTAAATGTATTACTTCAATAATGGTACTCCGCTGCTGGGTTCCTCACCTTATTTGCGATTTTTGTATCGTAAATAAGCAGCTTTAATCTCATTTCTATTTTAGTACCCTCATCGCTGGATTCATGGCAGCGGAGCAAGGGCAAAGAATTGGGCAATTGGACGTGCCCTTTTCTCTGTTTTTCACTCTGTGAACCACATCTGTGATCCTTCTGCCACTTCACTCCCGAAGGCGACCTGCTCTCCTTCAAAAGCACCTAAGAGCTGGCCGCAGACAAGAACAGAGATAAAACCGAAGGCCGCCGCTTAAGAACAGAGCAAGAACCTAAACCTAAGGATCTTGCCCGCAGACAATAACAAAGCAAAACCCTTCCATGTGTTTTAGCCAATCCGGTGCCGCCACATGGTGCCCCATTTCCTATGGTCTAGAAATAAAATGCCCCTTAGTTTCATTTGTTTGCCCTTTATAAACGTTTAATTTATTTGTCATTCTAACGCGTGAAGTTATTAAAATCGCTCCTCTAATTGACTACTAAGCCCAAAGGATGTGGCGAGATTAAGTAGAGATGCATGTTAGCAAGAAAATGCAATTTGATGTGCAATTTAGCCATTTCACCATATGGACATTATCACCATGACATGATGAAGAGCAAGAATAGAGTTCTCAAGATAACCCTTTATTTGCAAGTCCCAATAGAATAATTCTTATCAATTCGATGAAATTAATACTTTACCAAATATTTATTCTTATATCATCGATGGGTGCTTTTTTTTTCCATCTTGTCTGATCTACGAAATGATGAGTTGAAGTTCTATAGAGGGAAACCACATTAATATAAATTGCTTGATGCTTAGGAAGAATAGGGAGTAAGAAAGACTTGTATGATGGTTATGGTCCTTGCACTCAGTTTCTTTTACCATGTAATTTTATCTCCTCCTATATGTGCGTGATGCTTGAATCGCTGTGCAAATTCTTCTAGTGGTTTTAGCCATTAATGAGTTTCAAAAGTTGGAGGGTTTGGTAGAAATTTCATGGGATCTGAACAATTTTAAAATGTGTTAAATTTGAGAATTTGTGAATGTGACCATTGCAGGATGTGCAAAGTGTGAATTCTCGAAAAGAACAATGTGGTTATGAAGATATGATACACATTTTGCTTTTACATTTGTTTTGTGACTTTACAACTTGTCTAGAAGAATAGCTAACACTATGTTCACTTCAAACGTAATACCACTACAATGGAGATATCATTTATTTCACGTCTTTCACCATTCTAGAATGGGGCTCGCATGAAAACGACAAAAGCTCCCGATAGATAGGTTTCTCGTTCATCTCTAAGCAGATTTTCTATAATGGTGGATAGTGGGTAGCTGCACACATGTGAACTACCCACAAAGAAATAGAAAAGGGAATATCCAATTATATAACTTGGACCCCAAAAATTTGCAATGCTAATAGATGTTGGGTTTTTGTGCCTGGCGAAAGTTTATCATCGGGATTAAAAGACACACCCCTCCCCCCTTCGGGTCTTCGAGGAGAACCCTAGTGATAAGCCTTCAGCAAGGGGCTTTGACAAATATATGGCTGAAAAATCGCTCCCAAAAAACCCACGAATGGAGAAGTCGAAGGTGATGCCGCTTGCTAACCTGTACCTGCACATCACAACACTAAAACACAAGAGTAAAACCTCGAAAAGCGAGGGGTTGTTCAGGCATGCCACACAACAAAACCTCGAAAAGCGAGGGGCTAGTCACGCGTGCCACGCAACAAATACAATAAATTGGAAAGGGGGGGGGGGGTGTGGGTTCAAAGAGAAGAGAACAATGTACTGTTGAGAGAGACGAAGAAGCGCCGATGAGATGCTGATGAAGAACCACACCTAAAATAGCAGGCAGCATTTAGGGTGAAGTATCTAACATTCCTACTACTTATGGTTAGGTAGTCTGGCATGCGGGAAGCCTTGTTCTGTAATGCCTTCATGACATTAGGAACATCTGTTAAGGCATGAGCAAGCTTGGTCTTTGGAACCCAAAGACCTTCATAAGGGTGCACTGACTTAGCATGAGGTTTCACCATGGCATTGAATTCATCAGGATGTCGTTGTAGAATGGGGTAGCAGAGATAGTGGCTTCCAGGTCAAAAGTTTGTCTGAAGACTTGGAAAACCTGATCTATGGGCACTTGACTGACATGGCCAGTGGCACTGTACCATTCAACAAAAGATTGAGGAGCCATGGAAAGAGTGAAGAAAACTCTACCTTGGATGAGCACTAGCCCCGCACTAGCGCCTAAGGGAAGCTTGCAAATCGCCTAGCTGGGAGGAGCAGGAACTCTGGGTGGTGACATGCACAAATGAACCCCTATTTATAGAAAAATTTTGGGGCAAATTTTGGAAGTGCTAATTTTGGCAAGATTTTGACTCATCAAGGTTTGCATAGGCTTAACTAAGATATTTTGTAACTGGGACGTGCATTTGGGAGTGAATTTAGGTATAAAAGGTGGAGGACTCTCATGGTGTGCAAGGGGCTTATCTGAATTTTAGGATAGTGCTCTCATGCACGATGAGAGTCGTGGCCAATTTTGGCTAAAAACTGACTCAATCTAAGATTTTGATAGTATAAATGAGCTTTACACATTGCATGAAGCTCAATTATACCATCAAATTGCTAATTTGGAAAAGTTTTGGCTAATTTGCAAGGGTTATTTTGGGATGACTCTTATGGTGCTCCAGGGGTGCATCCTAAATTTTAGGATAGTGCTCTCACACACGATGAGAGTCGTCTGGTTCCAGACTTAGGGAAAATTCAATTTTAGTCACAAATTTTTTTATAAAAACACATATTTAAGCAAAACTCTTTGTATTAAATCCGAAAACATAGTTACATAGAGAAAATTTTGATACAACAAAATTCATCTACGCCCGTTCTTGATGAGCCGGGCGAGATGGATGTCCCGGTCCATGACCGTGCCACGACGCGCATGAATGGCGCAGTTGTTTGCATCCTCGAACATCTGCACCAACTTTGTTTCAGTAGCCTCCTGCAAGGCCAGGAGCACGCCCCGAGTAACATGGAACCCCGATGCAAACTCTTGCACTATCTCCCTGACTACCTTCGAGAAGCGCAGCTTCGGGATAAGGAAGGTTGTGCTCCTCTGGTACTGCCGGATCTCCCTGAGGGTCTGACTGTAGCAGCTCGTGCAACCTCTCTTCTTCGGCCTCCTAGGTGGTACTGGTGGTGCTGGAGGAGGCCTCAACTGTCGTGGAGGAGGGGCTCCGGTGTGAGTGCGGACCCTGTGAGCCTGGTACCACTCACTGTAAGCATCGTGCATTGCCTTCAACTTGTTGTACTGGGCTAGCTGCTCCCGATACCTGCGGTCGGCGTCGAGGGTGAAGGCGTCAGCATGCTTCTTACCCTTCTTCGAGGTCTCAAGGACCTCGAACTCAGGGTAAGGAGGTGGTGGTTGCTCCTCTGCCTGCTCCTCCTGTTGCTCCTGGTGCTGCTGCTGCTCCTGCTGCTACTGCTGCTCCTGCTACTGCTGTTGTTGCTGGCCCCTGGAGCTGCCCTCTCCCCGCCTGACCCTGTCAAGCTCGGCCGTAAAAGCATCGTCTTCCCCAGACGACGAGTACATATCCGAAGAAGGGGATCCGTGGGAGGCCCTCTTCTTGTGGATAATCGTGTTCTTCTGGCACTGGGGAATGGTGGTGTGCGCATACTGCTGCTGCTGGGGCTGCGGGTCTGCTGGCACCTGTGGATCTACTACTGGCGGAGGAGGGTGCGGTACCTGTGCCGGCGGAACATAAGGAACTATCTGCAGGGCTGCAGCATCAAGCATCGGCGCCTGCTCTGGGACAACTGGAGGCCTGTCCTTCTGGCTCTTACGGCAGGACTCCCGCATGTGGTGCTTCCTGCGCAAACCCTGGGCGCTGCTACTTGGAGTGGTCATCATGTGCTCTACGGGGGGAGTGAAGCTAGAAAATGTAATTAGATCACGAAACCGAGGTCTGGCGCCTAGAAATCGCCTAGCAGAATGCTCTCAGGGTCTCTTACTGGTGAATGCGCACAATGAGAGTCGTGGGCCCCTATTTATAAGAAATTTTGTTTTTTTTTTTTTTTTTTTTTTTTTTTTGT
>JAANSK020250519.1:0-13303 GCA_011763485.2 Isoetes engelmannii
ACAATGTCAAGAATGAGATGTGCTTGCAATGTCAAGAATGAGATGTGCTTGCATGTGCATATATGAGGCAAAGAGCATAATTATATCAATTACCATTTGGCTTTACCATTGAACTTTGGATATCTTTTTGTATCTTCTTAGGGACGCCTCACATGCATTCTTTAACCTATTCAAATGCAGCAGATTGAAGAGGGCCAGCTTGACATCCAAGACGCTCACCCTGGAACTGCTGGAACAGTTTACACTCCAACGGCTCACCGGCTTGACGTCCGGCAAGTTTTTACCCGTGACATGTAAGGCGTCTCTTACATATAAAATTATCTTTGACTTTCCGGCTTATAAAAATAACAAAAGAAATTCCAAAAAGTTGTAAATTGGAATCGGGAAAAGCTTTCCGTTTGATTGGGCCTAGGTTCCTTGTGTCCTCTTCCCTTGCGCAAATTGTGTCTTTTTATGCACCGCCCTTTCAAAACCGCACTGCCATCCTCCACCAGAGGAGACGGGAACCCATGCCATCTACGCCTGGCCTGAAGATAGCCATCTGCTTGAAAGCAACGAAGATTACCCAAGTATGTTGCATTGCAATACAGTTCACATCGCTTTGCAGTGAAATTTATATTGGTAGGAGTGATTGAAACTGGCCGTAAGAACCCGCAGAGAATTGCCTCGGCCTCAAAACCGCCCAGTTGGTAATTTCTAAACTGTATGCGTGACTTAGGTTTTAGTCAAACCCAAGTTTTTTGTTTTGGGTGTTTGATTCGGATATTTTTTCGCAAATTATGGAGTTTGGGTGTTTGATTCGGATATTATGGAGCTCAAGCTTCTATGAATGTTTGGCGACTTAGCATAGACATGCCCAATAATTTAGCCTTTCTCAAATTTGGCCATTGGCCGGATCATTTCTGGGCGATCTTAAGAGTATTGAAGAAGGATGGGAGGTAAAGAATCATCCATTTATTTCTCTGATTCTACAGAAACCAAAAAAGCAATCCTCGCCTCTTCATGTATTGCAAATTAGTCCGGAGCTCTGTGCCAAAGCAGATGCATCTCCATCCCCAAATTCTCAATCAATGTTCATTTGGCTGAGTTCGACTGTTTCAGAGCCTTCAAGATGCTAGCAAATCTACCACTTGTTTCTATAACCTGATCCCCCGCCTCTTTCTAGAAATCTCTCGCGAGCGTAGCTGGGCCACGTGGCGATGGCTGGGCAGCTCGGCCAGCCTAGTCGGCAACAGCCAATCAGTTAAAGCAGCTCCGGCTGCGCTGTTAGCTGCATCCATGTTGAGCTACCCGATTTAAGGGTGCTCACATTTTCCAGCAATGATTATTTAAAAGGCAAATTGTAAAAATACCCCTATTTATTTACAAAATTGTGAAAATGCCCTTGTTTTAGGGGTATTTTTTATAAAATGACCCTAACTTTTGTTTGATAATCCAAATAAGATCATGTTCTTCAGATGAATTGTAGGTGAGGATGATATCTTTCTATCAAAGTAGAAATCATCTAAATCAGAGTTCGAAATCTTAAGTTATGATTACGACTTGTTTGTCGTTAAGAAACCACATAACTTGTGATTATGGACTCCAAGTTGGGTGATCTCAGCTTCAATGGAAAGATATCATCCTCAGCTACAATTCATCTGAAGGACATGATCTTATTTGGATTATCAAACAAAAGTTAGAGTCACTTTATCAAAAATACCCCTAAAATAGGGGCATTTTCACAATTTTGTAAGTAAATAGGGGTATTTTTACAATTTGTCCAAAATTTTAAGGGCATTTTGATAACTTTTTAAAATATAGGGGCATTTTAATAAATATGCATAAATAGAGAGGCATTTTTACAATTTTCCCGTTTTTTTAACTTAACTTATTTTTTGTTGTTGACATGTTTGAGCCATATAGGAAAAAAAAACACACAGGCGTTTTCGTGAACAGCCAATTTTTCTGGATTTAAGGCTGGCTCAAATACGACGGAGTGCGTTATTTACGGCGCTTGATGCACTATCTTGAGTCCAAACTGCTTACAACATTTTTACCCAGGTAAGGGGGGGGGGGGTTGTTCTAGATGCCAAAACACATAAAATATCAAAATAAGGACTACTTGAAACAGACCAACTTGTCCCTTCCTAAAAACGATGAAACGTTACGATTTTAGTGTAATGAGAACTGCACATATTATATATTATTTACCCGACCAACCTGGATTGGCCTGAGATACATCTTATATAACCCACCCTTCGAAAAGAAAAACGTGGAACACAAATGCATATGCACAAAAATCATGGGCATTTTGTGCCATTCTTGGAGTTCATTTTATCTCTGTAGCATGGACATTCATCTTTGTTTCCGGCATGGCCTGATGGCACACAATGGCATTCGTTACAGCACAGATTACAAAATCTGACGCAGAGCTTGTGCCTCCCTGCAAGTTCGCACCTTCTATTGCATTCGTTGGTGCAGTCTGTAACAAAATTATGCAAAAAAAATAAGCTTATGCATTTGCCTGTCTTAAGAAAAAAGTTTGCTTAATATGTTTTTCATCCAAATGGCTCACTTAGGGGTACTACTGGTGCTACTGGTATGCCTGGCATATCAAGCAAATGCCTGCCATCATATTCCTGTAACATTGTCAAACTACTTCATTAAGCACAGAGATTGGCTAAGATTCTAATATAAGGAAGTTAAGTATGAGATTCATTAAACGTACCTGAATCTCTGCAGATTGAATCTCCTGAACAAACAAAGATGTTAGAAGAGATTATATTGGCATATCAACTAGAAAACATAGAAACATATGGAATAATATTTCATTTGCATTCCCGAATATTAGTCTGAAAAGGTAATGCACAAGATCATAAGAAATGAGAGAAGAAAAGAGAATGCATAACCTACAAAACATCTGCACTGAAACGGAGCAGAAATCATCGCAAGATCGTCCCTATTTTTGCATAGACAAGCCATACTTTCCAAATAAAAACAAGAAAGCAGAAGTTTCTATTTTACATATCATTTTGCAGAAAGAAAACAAGAAGAGAGTTGTTAAGAAAGAAAACCTGGCAATGGAGCACAAATATGACGATCGAGAATGACAAAAGGGAAGCAGCAAAAGCAGCTAATCGAGCCATATTGCTGAAGAACGGAAGAACAAAAAGGTGAGAATGTATTGAAAAAGGAGCGGAAAAAAAGATGAAGGAATCTGCTCCGGCAGAGCTGTTGGCGAGAATCCAATGCCGAAGGCCAGCTTATAAGGATTGAATGCGCCAGCTGCACAGCAGCATCGTCGAAAAACCTCTATGCCTGCAGAGAAACAGAGGTCTCTTTTCTTCTGTCTCTTTTTATTATCTCTGCCCCTGCCATTTATTCATCTAAGTTATTGTTTTCTTTACTCTTACATTTAACCCTATTTTTTTTTGTTTGAATTTGGGTCTAGAAGATTCATAGCCAGTCCTCTTGCCACACAATATTTGTATTCTGTCTTTAACACCTAGTTTGTGCTGTAAAGAAAGGCCTCTTGCAAAATATTATACCCTTTAACTTACCTTGGCTTGATCATTACCTGCACCAGGGCTTAACTCTTCATTTTTTTTAAAGGGTTTTTTCTAATATAATGCCCTCCCATGTGGCTGTCTTTTTCTCTCAAACACGCAAATCATTGATTGCCTTGATCTTGCTTATCAACCTAGAGATCAGTGTTGGGCAAACCTTTTAAACCCTCTCGAAAAATTTCATCATGGTCCTCAACTAGCAGGATATTTCAGGTTCAGTTTGAAATTTGTATTGCCTTTATAATTTACTAGAAATTGTCCTTGAATGCACTAGCTCAAGAAAAAAACTTTTAATTTCAACCAACACAAACCATCTTTACCCAAATTTGCCCAGCAGTGCTAGAGAGGACTGGATTTCAATTTGTAAGTCATTTTTCGCCTTGATCTTTTACAAGTCCCATGAACAACAGGATGAATGTCTTTCACTCATAAGTAGATGCAAATGGTGAATGCTAGTCTAAATCAGAAGATGGCAAAGCCCTAATAAAGCATAAGGACATAACTAGCTGATGTGCTTACTCCACTATGCCAAATAGCGAAGCTGACCATGGATGATGGCATGGACCATGAGCTTGAAGAACTTTCCTGAAAGGTTACAAGGATTACTCACACAAAGCCGTCAATTTTGATGATCATGCCTATATTTGGCTACGAGATAAGCAGGAGTTGCGAGCATGTCAAAGGGATCTAACACGTACAATCATTCTTGCAAGTCTTCTAGGACTAGTCCACTAGAAAGCAAGATTATTCGCAGGGGAATATCCTTAGTGTTCAATCGTTGTCATTATTGATAGGGATCATATAGTTGGACATGATTTGTAAGTCATTTTTCACCTTGATCTTTTACAAGTCCCATGAACAACTTAAGATGAATATCTTTCACTCATGAACACAAGTGGATGCAAATGGTGAATGCTAGTCTAAATCAGAAGATGGCAAAGCCCTAATTTGCCCAAAAATGCTAGAGAGGAATGGATTTTAATTTGTAAGTCATTTTTCGCCTTGATCTTTTACAAGTCCCATGAACAACTAAAGATGAATATCTTTCACTCATGAACACAAGTGGATGCAAATGATGAATGCTAGTCTAAATCAGAAGATGGCAAAGCCCTAATAAAGCATAAGGACATAGCTAGATGATGTGCTTACTCCACTATGCTAAACAGTGAAGCTGACCATGGATGATTGCATAGACCATGAGCTTGAAGAAATTTTTTGAAAGGTTACAAGGATTACTCACACAAAGTCGACAATTCTGATGATCATGCCTATATTTGGCTACGAGATAAGCAGGACTTCCGAGCATGTCAAAGGGAGTGCATGTATTGAAGACGAGACGACATAAGGTATGTGGTATTGAACTTCGGCAGTAAAACATGTACAATCATTCTTGCAAGTCTTCTAGGACTAGTCCACTAGAAAGCAAGATTATTCGCAGGGGAATATCCCTAGTGTTCAATTGTTGTCTTTATTGATAGGGATCATATAGCTTACTGCAAATTTTGGATATGATTGTTGGAAATGTCAAGGCTGAGAGACAACCAAATGAGAAAACCAACCTTACATGCTTGAATTTGCGTATGATAATACTATAACACATTAACATAGAGACACTTTTGAAGCTGTGGATAGACATTCCTTAGATATTTCTCTCGCATGGAAAGGGTTACCAAGCAACATATAAATTTCCTTGGATGAAGGAAACCTCTCACTAATCTTGTGTGAAAAATTGGTGCTTCTTATTATAGAATAGATTATTTAACGTCCATGAAGATTAATAGGTCGTGGCCCATACAGTGAGCTAGTAAGCCACTACTAGGATTAAAAACCCTCTACCTCGAAAGGTTTTCAAAGAAAAAACCTTTGCAGTAATGATGGTACTAGACAATAAACAATAAATCAGTTTGTACAAATAAAATCACGGTGGCTACTGTTGGTGCAACAATTGAAGACATGCATCTACTACCTGAAGAATGTATAATGCCCAAGTCATGCACAGATAATGCTCTGAGAAGTTGTGTGAGCCTGGAAAAGAATGGTAATGGTTCCTGATCATCATAAAAGCAGGAAATATTAAAAATATATGATGTTGAAGACACCCTAAACTTTACTAAAACACCTTTAAGAAGTTAACGCTTAGATCCTCCTCCTCCTCCTCCTCCTCCTCCTCCTCGAACAATGAATTGTCCTAGAAGACCATTACATCTAGTAAGGGGATGTGCCTTAAGAAGGGCCGTCATATGTCCCAAGAGGGATGCTACCTAGTAGCGTGACGTAAAAAATCCTCCTCCTCCTCCTCCTCCTCCTCCTCACACACACACATACAAAAGAAAATACAGAGCCTAGAAGAATGAGCCTCCCAAGTCTGGCACTTGAGGAAAGTAGAACTAAAGGATGGTATGTTGAACTACAAAAATGGTTGAAGAAGTGGGGAATGAATATAGATGATATGCCACACTCTCAGAGCGAACTCCAATCTTCAAGATGCAGTATCTTTCGAGCAAAATCTCTATCAAAGTAAGACAACATATAAGTTGTATCTGCTTGATTTCACACCATTTAGGGGTCGAAGAAGACGCTAGGGCAACTTCCCTAGAAACAGGAAAACATGTAAGGTATGTGGATCATTTGGCAATGAAGATGAGAAGCATGTTATTTTGGATTGTCCGGCCTATCTTGCATTAAGCAAAAGATTTAGAATCCATGCATCCAACTTAAAAAGGTTATTTATATTGGCACCCAGAAGCATTGAACACTTCCTTATAGAGATGTTCCAACCTGGAGGGTCATACATACAACAAATATACACATCTCGTTGATGAGTTTTGAGAGATGAGTTAGAAGAGGAGTTTATCGAACTATTTTTGGGCCCCATAGATCTGACATGACATTGATATTCCAAAAACGTCTCATAGACTTGATAGTCTCAAGGACAATAAATAAACATTTCATTTCATTTCCCTCCCTCCCTCCCCATAGCACATGCACCTTCTAAAAACATAAAAAAAAAAAAGACGCACTAGGTGGTTACATCTAGCACGACTTGTAGAATGAGCAAGAAGCACGTGTTGGTTGCTACAACTAACACATGTTTATAGGAGGAAGAAGTGTCGTACTTTGCCCATCCTTACATTTCTAACATAATCCGTCTTATAAATTATTTTATTTTTGGTTCATGCCATTGGATTTCTTGTTTATATAGATCAGTATTTTAGTAAACCCTAATGGTAAATTATGCCATACCTAAGGTCGCCTTGTTCCAAAGGTTAGTCTTTTCCTTGTACGGTTTATTGGTAGCACAAAAAATATTGTGTAATTGGCAAATCTTCTAGTGTCAATCAATCCTAGTGGCGTTTCTGCTTTTAGATTATTGTGATGTGCCAAAAGTTTTCAAATTGAGTGCCATCTTAGATCTCAAAATAAGTGAGCACTACCAAGCTAGACCAGATTGCACGGGTGAAAATAGACTACACTTGTTATGGGTCGTGGTTGAATCGTGACTGTTGGAGATTCTACAGGATGGAATCACCAACCTTGCGCCACTTCGGCACATCAAGGGTAACTTTAATTTCACCCAGATTGCACCCAATATACTTTGCAAAGTACTTGCTAGAATATATAAGATCTAACACAACGAACACATAAACTAATGCCAGTAATATAGTAAGCTCGTTAACTATAAATAGTTAAAAATATTGACCTACCACAAATTTGTTTCCTAGACACCCACTTAGGAGGAGGAGGAGGAGGAGGAGTTACTTTTGTATTGTGTTGTATTTTCTTAGAAATGATTACAATGACAAAAACAAGTGCTACATACAATATGAACAAGTGTTACATATGAGCCAATGCCTCAATAGGGTAGCAAGGTAGTTCAAGACCCATGTTTTTTAGACCCATACAACCAGAATAAGAACAAAATATACAATACTCATACAAACAATACAATACAATACATATGCAAATGATATTACATATGAGTGCCTCCAGATGCAACTGATATTGCATATGAGCTAGTGCCTCCATGTTGACGTTACACATGAGCTAGTGCCTTCACCTTGACCATTTATACACAAATGATATTACATATGAGCTACTGCCTTCACATGCAAATGATATTACATAAAAGCTAGTAGCTCCACATTGATGGGGTCTGCATACTCTTGAGACCCCTTCCAAAACTTGGCGGCAACAACGCGATTGAGAGCCTCAGTCGGGTGAAAGAGGTCCCAAAATGCATAGCGAGATGCGTCATTGCAAAAAGGCAAGCTGCCTAGGTAACATGGTTCATGCACATTTGTAAGGCCATAAGATGATGGGTTTTCTATCACTTCGATCATCGCGTTGTAAAGGTTAGCATAAATAATGCGTGCATCTAGTAGGCGATGTTGAAGCTGATCTAACTGATCCACAAGTAGCTGATTGCATGATTTTGCAAGGTCGTTAAGCTTAGAATCACAAACTCCCATAGCAGCAGTGACGAAAGGTTGACATCCTATAGGCAAAATATTGGTAACGACAATCTTGCGAGCTCCCATACTATATAGTTCCTCTATATACATAGAAAGGGTGGTGACTAGACGTACAGTTTCACCTTGAGTGACGGTGTCATGCGTGAGAGCATCTGCAATATCATTAACTCCAACACTGATGTAGAAGATAGATTTGGCTAAAAAATCATAGGCTTTACGTGCACCGAGTGTCGTATAAAGTCTTTTTTGAACTAGTCTGAAGTTGGCAACCTGTTGAGGCATCGAAATTCTACCAATTTGTGCAATAGTGTTAGGAAAGACACCTGATCCAGGAGAACCAAAGTTGACTCCAAATTGTATATTCCTACGGTTGACATTGGCAAAATCAACAGGAACTGGGAGGCCCATAAGGTCGAGAAGTTCATCAACAACAAGCTTGCCATTGGAGAAGGGGCCAATAGCTACACCATTAGGGAAGTTTTTTCGATATGGGTAGAAATTTCCTCTTCCAGTAGCATTGTTATTGCCAGCATCTACCAAAGAGTCCCCGAATATAAACATGGCAGGGGTCGCGGCCAACCCTAACGGAAGGGCACTCGATATGATGCAGAGGAGGAGCAAAGCGCGGACCGGAGACATGGCGAATTTCTCTGCTGCTTGATAGTTCTGGTCTGTGTTCATCGTTCTCTCCGTTATATTATCTGGTAAGTCCAAAGGCCAAAGGCTTTCAAAAGGCCAAATGCTTGAATACCCTAAAGGCTCATCTTTCCTTTTGTGGCAATCTTCTGCTTCCGTATGTTTCTGATTCAATGCAAATGTACCAAGCCTTCCGGCAATCTTCTTGCACTTCTGCTCTTGTAATAGGTACGGTCTTTAACATTTGCCGGTCCTCATTTAGGCAGTTCTCATTTTTACTATACAGTCTCGAAGATGGCCATCTCACTGTAGAGTATCTATAGAAGCTAGGACCATTTCTTTCTTGTTGTGTGCACATCCAAAATAAGAGTGAGTTCTGCGGACTATTGTATGTGTTTTTCTCTGGATTCTTTTAAAAAACTGCTAATGGCTTGGCATTGCTATCATGATCCATCTATGGTTAACCTGCAAGCTTGCAGGCAGATTTATATAAGCATGGAGTTGTAGGGGCATCCGTTTCGAATAAAAACTCCATATTCCGCTGCTTTGCTAAACGGAAAAGCTTTGTCATGTACAATCACTTAATTTGCCAAAGCAAGCCCTGTTAACAGTTCGGCTTTTGCGAGGAACAGGTTTCCAATGGGCAGATTAATGGGGTTTTGGATGTGTTGAAATTGTTTGGTTATACATTGTCATGACCATTGTTCCTTGCACATGTATATTGTTCCTTGTATCATCGTCCTTCAAAGGATCAGGACCGTTTACCATAACCAGCTTGGAAGGTACTCTTGTTATGTCTTATTGAACAAACCAGATGACGAGAATCCTGCATAGAGCCTGCATTGGTGATTGCCTTTGTTAGCCTGCACTTCAAGAGCATACCCACAACCACATTTAAAGTGCAAGTCATGGAGAAAGATAATACTTGCTTGTGTTTATAAAACTTGGAAAACTTATCAAGGATTGACTAGCAGATATAGAAGGATTTTGGGCACACAACCGTCGTTTCTAACACAATAGGCACAGACTCGAGTCATTGTTTGAGCTCATGGAATTGATGTATGTACTATGTTGTTTGGAACAGCGGCCTGTGACAGAGTCATTGTTTGAGCTCATGGAATTTGATGTATGTACTATGTTGTTTGGAGCAGGGGCCTGTATGTATGTTTTACTAGTCAAGTATTTAGAGTAGATTACATATAAAGGGTAATCTCTAGAGACTAGAAATAGTGCCAGGCTAGGCTGTATATTTTACTAGTCAAGTATTTAGAGTAGATTACATATGAAAGGGTAATTTATAGAGACTAGGAATAGTGCCCTACAGTGCTGGGCTTCGACAAAATTAATAAGATATAACATCATACAATACATATATCATACTTCAAGCCCGATGACGATGATACTTCAAGCCCGGTGATGATGCTTGACATAAATTGGAATTGAATTGAAAATAATTGGATGTCTTTTATTGCCCACGACGTCCAAGCGGTCTATGGGACCTCATAAAGGAGGTCTATGGGACCCAATAACAAGATAAGATATATTTTAACGTCGCGCCACAAGGCAGCATCCAATTGGACATGCGATGGAAAGGGGACCGAAGTCTTTACACAGTACAAAGGGGACCGAAGTTCTGAAACAAAACGGGGACCGAAGTCCTTACACAGTACAGGGCCGAAGCCCGTGAACAACAAACATGGCCACCACGGCTCGTATGAAAAAACCCTATGGGGAAAAATCGTAGCCATGATGGTCAGAGCTGCTCACATATCCAAAAATCCATGCTGTTGTTCTGTAGGTGGAAATCGAGTCCTAACTCCCTGAGATAGAACCACGATTCCACCCAAAGAGCAACAAGCAAGTATTCCCTCCAATCTTGCGCCAAAACATTGGCAAGTAGGCGTTGATGCAGATATGTCGGTGCCGACCGCTGGAGCAGCTCGATCAAACCACTAGACCATAGAACCACTGCCAAAAATCGGTCGAGTCCCTAATTCCCCATCGCGGCGCTGAAACAAAAGCACGCCAGGCGCTAGTGCAGACGCATCAAGCTAATCAGAACAGGGTACAAGGCCCCAGGGCGCATGCACCAGCGCTGAAGACGAAGCAGAAGAGGCATAGGCGCCTAGCGCAGACGGAGCGCAGCAAAAGCATTATTGTCCAAATTAAAAAACTCCCGCCTCGAAGGTTTTTTAGAGAAAAACCATGGTAGTAATAAGATTGCAGATAAATTGTATTGTGCGAAGATACATGATGAGATATGTATACCCGAGCCAATGCCGCATCCGTGGTAGGGCAAATCCTTTTGGGGCGTGTGTCGGAGATATGATCAAGACTGGTCGATAATTGGTAGTCCTGGAGAACTCCCCCTGTGCCAGATTATTTATCTTCAAAGGCTTATGACCAAGTATGGACATATTTGGATCACACCAGTCTAAGGATTGATGGGTGGGAAAAACAAGTCAAATCTACTCTACTCCGACCAATGTTATTTTTTTGTTATGAGATATATATACATGTTAAGTGAATATCTGGGGACATAACTGAGCCCTAATAGCCATGACCTCCTGAATATCTGGGGACATAACTGAGCCCTAATATCCATGACCTCATCAAGATATGATCCAAGCAACCCCATCGTTGTCGTGCCCAATGTCACGTGTAGCGACTGGTCGAGCATGTCCCACTCAGCATAGCGTGCCTGGATTAGATCATACGACGGGCAACTTTGGAAAGTGTGATATTCATCCTCAATGGCTCCAGTCTGGCAACACTGACAAAGCATGTCTTGGCGTGGCTCGCGCACTTGTGCGAATTGAGGCAATAAGTCTACGCTTTTTCATGGGCAGATGGGTGCGCAAGTAGCGTTGAGGGCCTCGTTCCTGTGTAGGATTTATGTGGTGCATGTAATGTGATGCCTTGACCTGCTCCAGGGCCCTCGAATCCCAAAGCTTGATGAGAAAGCACGTGTGAAGGTACTGCCTCAAGCTATCGCAATCTACCTCTGTCTCCACCCGTATGCACCTATGCTCCTGCACATTTCATTTGGCTAGCCACTGGGCTCTCTTTTCTTTCCAGCAGGCCTTGAACCGCTGCATTCCCTTTGCCACGGTGTAAGCGAGGTTCGGAAGGCGAGCGCGTCCATGGTAACCACCTTTTGAAGAATTGTTACACTCAAGAAGGCAGCTAAAATAAAACGATCTTTAGCACTCATGGGTTCGTTAGAGGATAGTCATACTAAATGAACTTCTGAGATGCACAGGTAGCCTTGCACAGAGGGACATTTTCTCCCTTTGAGTCTTAAACCCGTCTCTCAGCTTATTTGACTTTTTTCTTGATTGGTAATGAAATTTATCTCTCGTCCTTTGCAAAAAATGGTGACCACCTTTTGGAAGTAGACTTCTGGTCCCTTGCTTTAAGACTTTTTATAGTATGTTGATGCTATGCCGACAAGGAACTCGTGTGAAAATAAAATAATAAAGGTGTTGAAAATAACAACGTGTGAGGTGATAAAATAACTTCACACTATGCCCACAAGGAATTCAAGTGTGAAAATAAAATAGTAAAGGTGTTGAAAATAACATGGTGTGAGGTGATAAAGTAACTTCAGCTTTAATTATCTTCTGCAATTGTTGAAAAACCAGGATATTACATATGGTTTGGCATGGTTTAGGGCGGTATTCGCATCCCTAAATCGCGTTTTGCTGATATCAGTAAATAGGATTTGGGGTTCGTATGGTTTAAGGCTTTTTTTAGGGTTATTTTTGGAAGTTTCGGGGTCGAGAAGTTCTAACAAAGCAGGAAGGTCCACATGGAGGCGATGGCAGCTACATTTGGTGCAGGTTGATGGTTATGCTCTAGCTTTTTGCAGGGAGATACTGATGGCACCGAAGGTTGCGCTGCAGTCGATGGCTACGCTTGTTTGTTGTGGCTATAAGCTCGATGCTATTGATTCAACTCTACACCCATGGCAGCAGTGATCTTAGCCAAACCAACGACTTTGGCTTCAAGCACCTTTGTGTGCTCGAGCCCCGTGCTCATTTGTGCTAGGCAGGTCTGAGTGTCTTGCTCAAAATCTTCCTGGCATGTACCAGAACCTCCATGCGGGAGAAGAGGCCATGGGCACGAGCCTGCTGCAGGGCAGCAGTGTGACCATGGCCTTTTGTCTGTCAGAGTGTAGCAGACGAAGGCCGTCCTCGAGTTGTGCAACACGAGTATCTAAGGTAGACATCGGATGTTTTTCCACTGCCAGTTCCTTTTGCAGCAGTTTGGGCACCGAGGTTTGGATCTCCTTTGCTAAACTGGCGTGCTTTCAGGCATGTCCTAAACTTGTTGTCAATGTTCCTCAGATGTCCGGGCTGGTGGGTTCGAGGTTCGCTGCCAAGTTAGAATCCCTGTCATTTGTTTTCTGGGCCGTATATGTTGCCCAAGTCTTTGCCCGTGCTTCATGTTTCAGTGTGGACTTGTCTACCTTCCACATGGTGTCTATTCTGCAGGTGGGGATGGCGTCTATGAGTTCCCCCATCAAGAGCCTAGCTGCCATATCCGCTCTTGGCAAGGGATCATGTAGGTCGGCATCATCAACATGCATCATCATTTGGGGCTCCTTCGAGTCTTTGATGACTGGAGTGGCCATTGGGGGTTTTT